>JARFIW010001668.1:0-303378 GCA_036346225.1 Platerodrilus igneus
TGCGCGACCCTATTTCAACAAGTCTTTACATCGGAACAATAGAGAAAACCATTATAAGTAGGTAAATAGGGCCGGTCCTAATTCAAAACGCGACAGACGTATTTTCCATGTGTAAAATACGTCTGTCACGTTTTGAATTAGGATCGGCCCTATATAATTTCAATGTAAAATAGTTGTGAAAACATTTGAATGTAAAATAGTTGTGAAAACATGAATTCTTCTATACTTTCAATGTAAAATACGTCTGTCACGTTTTGAATTAGGATCGGCCCTATATAATTTCAATGTAAAATAGTTGTGAAAACATTTCAATGTAAAATAGTTGTGAAAACATGAATTCTTCTATACTTTCAATGTAAAATACTTGTGGGCACGTTTTGAATTAGGATCGGCTTTATATTACTTTCAATGAAACACACACGTATGTTGAAAAAATGTAAGTGCAGAGAAGAATGTGTGTAGCTGTTTTGAATTCGTTTTTCTAGCGAGAAGTTACACGTGCACCGTTTTGAATTAGGATCGGCGTTATATACTTTTAATGTAAAATGTGAAAACCTGAATTCTTTTCAAATGTAAAATACTTGTGGGCACGTTTTGAATTAGGATCGGCTTTATATTACTTTCAATGGAACACACGTATGTTGAAAAATGTAAGTGCAGAGAAAAAATGTGTGTAGCTGTTTTGAATTCGGTTTTCTAGCGAGAAGTTACACGTGCACCGTTTTGAATTAGGATCGGCGTTATATACTTTTAATGTAAAATGTGAAAACCTGAATTCTTTTCAAACGTAAAATACTTGTGGGCACGTTTTGAATTAGGATCGGCTTTATATTACTTTCAATGGAACACACGTATGTTGAAAATGTAAGTGCAGAGAAAAATGTGTGTAGCTGTTTTGAATTCGGTTTTCTAGCGAGAAGTTACACCTGCACCGTTTTGAATTAGGATCGGCGTTATATACTTTTAATGTAAAATGTGAAAACCTGAATTCTTTTCAAATGTACAATACTTGTAGGCACGTTTTGAATTAGGATCGGCTTTATATTACTTTCAATGAAACACACACGTATGTTGAAAAAATGTAAGTGCAGAGAAGAATGTGTAGCTGTTTTGAATTCGTTTTCTAGCGAGAAGTTACACGTGCACCGTTTTGAATTAGGATCGGCGTTATATACTTTTAATGTAAAATGTGAAAACCTGAATTCTTTTCAAATGTAAAATACTTGTGGGCACGTTTTGAATTAGGATCGGCTTTATATTACTTTCAATGGAACACACGTATGTTGAAAAATGTAAGTGCAGAAAAAAATGTGTGTAGCTGTTTTGAATTCGGTTTTCTAGCGAGAAGTTACACGTGCACCGTTTTGAATTAGGATCGGCGTTATATACTTTTAATGTAAAATGTGAAAACCTGAATTCTTTTCAAACGTAAAATACTTGTGGGCACGTTTTGAATTAGGATCGGCTTTATATTACTTTCAATGGAACACACGTATGTTGAAAAATGTAAGTGCAGAGAAAAAATGTGTGTAGCTGTTTTGAATTCGGTTTTCTAGCGAGAAGTTACACGTGCACCGTTTTGAATTAGGATCGGCGTTATATACTTTTAATGTAAAATGTGAAAACCTGAATTCTTTTCAAATGTAAAAATACTGGTGGGCACGTTTTGAATTAGGATCGGCTTTATATTACTTTCAATGGAACATATTTCAAAACACACGTATGTTGAAAAATGTAAGTGCAGAGAAAATGTGTGTAGATGTTTTGAATTTGGTTTTCTAGCGAGACAGTATGACAGATGCAAAAATATCGCATTCAAGTCAATTGTGTTTTAATTAAAGTGGATTCTGATTTATGTTTAGAGGCTGCAAATACACATGGGCCGGTTTCAAATCAAAATGTGTTCACTCTTGTGATAGGTTGTAAAGTGGGTTGACAAAGTACGCAGATGGTGGTAATCTGCTATATAAAGAGATCGCTCCTGATATTAATTTAATTAGTCGAAGTTTACTGCATATATTTACATACAAACATGTATATAATTGATATTCAGGGATTTAAATACAAGAAAAACGAGTTTGTGTGTAAAGAAATTGCGGTTTTGGACTTGTTGAAAGGTGTTGTTTGGCATCAAATTTTTAAACTGCCAATGCAGTCCAGTTGTTTGAGCCAAGATCATATAAAACATAACGACTGGGTGACAAAGAATATTCATGGTCTTTCTTGGGATGAATCTTCAACGGCTGGAATGGGTTTATCATATATAGCGCTTTATTTGAAGCAAATTATCCTACCCGGTAAAGAAGTATTTGTGAAGGGTCTAGAAAAGAAGAAATTGATTGAAACCTATCTAATGCAAAACGTTGTAACTGATATGCTTGCACTAGGTTGTCCTAAGATATCGGAGTTAAAAATCAACAACCGTTTAAAATATAACATCCATTGTTGTAGACACAGCAATAATAATAATCTGCAATGTGCAAAACAAAATACCTTGTTATTAAAAGAATGGCTTGATAATAATAAAAAACAATAGAAAGATTGTGTCTGTATTATTTATTTTAATATAATTTTACAATGTTAGCCGAAGCAAATTATCCGACTCGGTGAAGAAGTATGTGTGAAGGGTATAGAAAAGAAGAAATGGATGGAAACCTATCTATTGCAAAAACAAAATACTTTGTTATTAAAAGAATGGTTTGATAATAATAAAACAAATAGAAAAGATTGTGTATGTATTATTATTGTAGTCAGTAAGAAATCTTTAATGCTGATGTCTGCAGAAAAACAATTAAACTCAGACAACACGAATGGGACTCTCAACCCTGAAAGCAATTATAATTGATCAACGCAATAGCTCTTTACTGGTTTTACAACATTTAACAAATTGTACAGATATCTCGAAAATTTGCCAAAGACAGACAAACAGATAGGCAGACTGACTGCACCAATTTTCTCATTCTCGCTTTTAAAGAATAACAAATCGTAGTTATTTAAATCGCGAACTCAGTTTATCTACAAGAACTATATAAACGTGGAAATTTATGAAATGCTCCAACTTTAAAAAAAATCCACTATCATTATTCTTTCCTGACAAGGGTAATTTTAACAAAAGTTTTCATTTTTTTTTTATTTGTTCTATAGAACACAACTACAACTTGACAATAAAGATTGAGCGATTATCACACACATATCTTGAGTATATATAAAGATATTAAACAATAAGAACAGCAGAAAATTCAACCCATGTCAGACTGCTTTTTTCTTGTCAACGATAGTCTAGTCTAATGCTTCTTCAGCATTTGCATTTCCATATTTACGTACTGAAGGCAACTCTGCAATTTTAGATCACATGCATTTCTAATTTCAATTACAAAAAAAAATGAAAGCATCTATTTGAAATGCATTTCTAACTTTAATCGCAAAAAAAATGAGAGCATCTATTCGAAATATGCACTCAGATTAAAAGTCAAAAATTGCTTTACACCGTTCTGTAAATTGAGATTACGTAGTTATTAAATCGGGAGTAATGTGAAATGAAACACACAATGTATGTTTCTTTATTGTAATCTATAAAATACATATATATATATATATATATATATATATATATATATTTAATGTTATATATACTCTAGAATAAACATACTATAATTCACTTAAGTTTCCCAAATATATAAAAGAACAGTTCTAACTCACTCCAACTCTGAACGGTTAAAAAAAATATTGCATTATCAATTCTATGAGGGCTGTCTTCTTCATCTTTGACGCGCGGTCGTTTTCTGGTTGTTCTTCTTCGTGTTAACTAAAAAAAAAGATTCAAATGAATATTATATATCAAGTAAATGCATTAAGAAAATTAAATCTATATATTAAGCTAACGAAATACATACTCTGTATTGGTGTCATTAGGTCGTACGTTGCAATTGGTGGATCTGCTTACGGCGTCAACGATTTTTCACCAGTACTTAATTTGGATTGACTATAAACTACTCAATAATTTTAGCCCAATCACTATCATTATTCTTTCCTGACAAGAACAATTTTTTTTAAAAAGAAAAAGGTTTTCATTTTTGATTTGTTTTATAGAACATACAACTACAACTTGACAATAAAGATTGAACGATTATCACACACATATCTTGAGTATATAAGGATATTAAACAACAAGAACAGCAGAAAATTCAACTCATGTAAGCAAGAATTTAATGCTAAGGTATTGTCTAGATAGCAATTGTAGAAAAATATGAAATCTATAGAAAATTTAATAAAGCCAGTCATGTATAAATTTTTTTAATGCTGACATCCACAGGAAAAATAAAAAAAAAGCGAGAAATTTAACGCTAACATCAACAGAATAATAAATAAATCCACTTAGTAAGCATTAATGGAAGACCGGCCTGGCTTCGAAACTGTGCACGCGTATATACCATATTTTAAAATTAAAGTTCTCAATTGCAAAACAAAAAAATTAAATTTTACCTAGAAATCATTTTAAAATATTTACTTTTTTCAGTACAACTGAAAGAACTTGACTTTTATACATTTTTTAATCGATATCATAGACTTTTTCTATACTGTTGGTAAAAATCTACGTGAAGTATTTATATTAAATAATAAACTGACCTGTTAGAAAAATTAAAAATTTGCATCGTTTTCTGAAAAAAATTGCGCACTTTTTCAGTACAACTGAAAGAACTTGAGTTTATACATTTTTTTAATCGATATCAGACTGTACAGAAACAGTAATGTTTAATTATATCAGTCAAAAACATGATGTGTTTACTATTAAACAAAACAAAATTGTTCTTAATCCAAGTGATGATAAAAGAATTTTAGTACCTCAACCACTGATACATACGACCAGCGAGTACAGAAAGTAACATTAATTCCCGTCAATATTACTGTATTAGTCGATTAAGGCATGAGTTAATTTTTACAACGTTTCTTTTTATTCGCTTAGGGCAATGCAGAGAAAGAAGTTAGAATTGAACACATTTTTATAATAAAATAAACCTTGATACAAAAATCACATTCAGTTTTTACTGAAAAGTTACAATTTACATGCATGTATAGGTAATTTGTGTGAAATTCTTTAAAACCATGAGTGTGTAAAAATTATTAAACAAAGACGGTTTAATCTGAGACATTTTTTTCAAAATTTGCTTTGTTTTTATTTAAAATATTTCATATGTAATCATAATAAAAAAATAGCGCTGTAATTATAATGTATTTTCTGTACACATCATAAATCAAAGGTCGTATAAAACGCAACTGAATGAAAAAAATGATGTCGTATGCTAAATTCCTTTTGTAGTTGCTTTTTTTTGCTCAGAGCTGCCTTCAGTATGTAAATATTGAAAATGCTGCATAGCGAATTGTTTGTCATAGTTATGTACTGAAAGCAATTCTGCAATTTTTTAGATAGCATGCACGATTCAAGCTTGAAAATCGTCTTGAATAAAAACGTAAATATAGGAGATTTTTTAACAATTGCATCCAAAGCAATTTGCTATGCAATTATTTCTTTTACAGTTGTTTTTTGCTTACGCGTTTTTCCGTAAAACTCAGCTGAATGAAAAAAAATTAAAATTCATACTGTCTCGCTAGAAAACCAAATTCAAAGCATATACACACATTTTCTCTGCGCTTTATTTGAATCAAATTATCCGACCCGGTGAAGAAATATTTGTGAAGAGTTTAGAAAATAAGAAATTGATTGAAACCTTCACAAGTACGCATTTTTTTTTTCGTTTTGGATTTATCTAAAAATAGGATACCTTTCAATCTACCCGAGTTTAACTATATTAGCATAAATGTATTGTAGAGAAAAAAAGTAGTAGTAACCGTTCTGTTTAAAAAATCCAGTTTGTTATTGTTTAAACATGAGTTAGCATAAGGTTGATGAGTATGTTTTTCAATACTAACAATTGCATTATCGAAGTAAACTTTTTTCACACACGTTCAGTATTTCACTATTCATTTTTACATTTTAATTAAATAAATGCAGTCCTAACGATTGTAGAAACAACGGCTGGAATAGTGTTATCTTATATAGCACTTTATTTGAAGCAAATTATCCGACCCGGTGAAGAAGTATTTGTGAAGGGTTTAGAAAATAAGAAATTGATTGAAACCTATATAATGCAAAACATTGTAACTGATATGCTTGCACTAGGTTATCCTAAGCTATCGGAGTTAAAAATCAACAATCGTTTAAAATATAACATCCATTGTTATAGACACAACAATAATAATCTGCAGTGCGCAAAACAAAATACCTTTTTTTTTTATTAAAGGAATGGCTTGATAATAATAAAAACAATAGAATGATTTTGTTTGTATTATTTATTTTAATATAATTTTGCAATGTTAGCCTTACAAAATTCTTTTTTATTAAAAGAATGGCTATATAATAAAAACAATAGAAAGATTTTGTCTGTATTATTTATTTTAATATAATTTTTACAATGTTAGCCTTACTATCTATTATTATAACAACTTCTAGCAAACATTATTTTTATCGATCCAGCTATTGTGTACGTTAGAGAAGCCTAACCACTTTACAAAGACTTTATTTCCACTCTTTCTTAGGACTTTTTCTACCAGGTAAATTCCTGGATGTTTAACCTTTTGCAACTCCATTTAATAAAATGCACCTTTGATTTCTTTCTCATCTTGATCTTCTAATATATATGTTGTCGGATTGGTTACGTTTACTTTTTTAATCTTAAAAATTTCATTTAACCAGTTTGGCGTGTAACCTTTCGTAAATGCTTCCCTGTGTTTACTAATCCTCACACTGTCTTTAATTGAAAATTTTGGTATTTTGGTTGCAAGTTTGATGTGGGTAAATGATGATTTAAGAATAGTTTTTCATTTGATTTATCAACTTTACAGGTTTGACTCCGATAGTATTGTGAACTGTATTGTTGTATTGTTTCACAATATCGCTTAAATTTTTATCCAATTGTAAGAACCGTTCAGGTTAAACAAGCGCCACATTTTTCCTTTAAAGTTCTAATTACACGTTCCACAGTGCATGCTTTCTTTGTAGAAAAACACTATAATGGTTTATGCCATATGTCTGCATTAAGGATTGAAAGTGTTTGTTATAATATTCTTTACCAAAATCAGACTGCAAATTTCTTGGTGGATTTTTAATTTATTTAAAATTGTTTTTATTGCAGCAGTAACATCAATACCCGTTTTACTTTTTAAGTGGTACAGCCCATACGCATTTGGAGAAACAATCAATAACTACTAAAATGTATTTAAATCCTTTGTTTGTTTGCGAATATGGTAGCATTTCAATCAAATCGGTCTGAAGAAGGTCATTTAAACCTTTTACTATCACTTTGCGTCTCTTGAAATTTATTCTTGCTGGTTTATGAAGTTCATTTACTATATCCTCTTTCACTTTTGATTGAGCAACTATCATAATACTTTTTTCTAATCAGGATTTATTAAATACAATTAATAAATACTTACATGTTTGAATGTCGTGAGCTCCACTTGCTTTGAAAGGAACTTTTAACATAAAATCAAGAAACATTGTGGTATTGTTTATAAGTCCGGAACCGGAACAAACGTTGAACACCCTCCTTTAAGTGAATCATGATTGTTTATATTTACCTTCAAGTGTAAAACTTCTTGGATTGCCCAACCTGAATCCTTTTCGCTAAATTCCTCTAATCGCTTCGAAATCTTGTCTAATACGTTCTCCTTATACCACCGCTTGAGATTGGTATTTATATCGATGTGACGATTTGCAGTAGGAAACGTCTTCAAATCTATTTTACCAGTTGTAGGCTTAACAAGCGGTCAATATTACATTAACTTTTAACATTGACTTTTTTAAGCAAGCAACAATCTTGCGTTTAAAGAATAGCGAACGCCTTGTCTAAGAACACTAGAGGATCTCTATAACTTAAATTGGTAATAAGTCCCGTAATTATTATTCGACTACCAAAACATGATTGTACATCATGCCAAATCAGATTTTTTCGAATATGACCTCTAGAAAGCGTTGCATCAATACCTTTACCTTGATATTCTAAAGAGCGTTTCAAGTGCCTCAATCGTACAAGGTAACTTTTAAGACGTGCCAAATTAGATTCCAGCCTACTAGGATTTTCCTGACGATTGTCTTCGTATACCTTATTTCTAATAGCAAGCTTCAATATACTAATATTTGCTTTGATAATTATAATGTGTTTTGTTATTGCATGGACTGATCTGATTAGATTCACGCATTTCACAGTTAATTTCAGAATAGCGCTACTAATCTCGGCCACGGTTTCAGAATTCATGATTTTATACAAATCAATACACTACTTAATATATGTACAGCTTTATTTACTATTTATACAAAAATATCATCTGACAAAAGCAAAACAACTGTAAATGAATTAGCATACATCATTTTCATTCAGCTGCGTTTACTGAAAAAAATTTGCTTGCTTACAGTATAGTAATCAAATGTTTTTTTTTTATACGACCTTTGATTTATGCTGTGTGTACAGAAAATACACTATCATTACAGCGCTATTTTTTATGGTTACATATAAAAAATTTTAATAAAAATTAAAGCAAGTTTTTGAAAAAATGTCTCAGATTAAACCGTCAATGTTGTTTATTAATTTACACGCACTATAGAATATGAAATGTGCAACGCATGACATTTTCCATAAAACTTTGTTAAAGCAATTTATTTCTTTATTATTTAGCATAATTATAGCACGTAGTACCTAACTCATGATGGAGGTATAAAAATAATTTTTTAAAATTCAACGAATGCTACGTAATGAAATTTAAATTACACAACGTTATTTATATTATAAAACTTTTGGTCTTTTATATGACCTTAATATATACCACATTCAGCTGCGTTTACTGAAAAAATTTGCTTGCTTGCAATATAGTAATCAAATGTTTTTTATACTACCTTTGATTTATGCTGTGTGTACAGAAAATACACCAT
The DNA here is from genome assembly GCA_036346225.1 of Platerodrilus igneus. Classification (NCBI taxonomy): domain Eukaryota; kingdom Metazoa; phylum Arthropoda; class Insecta; order Coleoptera; family Lycidae; genus Platerodrilus; species Platerodrilus igneus. The sequence continues at coordinate 8,984 of JARFIW010001668.1, forward strand.
CATTACAGCGCTATTTTTTATGGTTACATTTAAAAATTTTATTAAAAATTAAAGCAAGTTTTGAAAAAATGTCTCAGATTAAAACCGTCAATGTTGTTTATTAATTTTACACGCACTTTTAGTAAAAGTTGATAAATCAAATGAAAAAACTATTCTTAAATCATCATTTACCCACATCAAACTTGCAACTAAAATACCAAAATTTTCAATTAAAGACAGTGTGAGGATTAGTAAACACAGGGAAGCATTTACGAAAGGTTACACGCCAAACTGGTCAAATGAAATTTTTAAGATTAAAAAAGTAAACGTAACCAATCCGACAACATATATATTAGAAGATCAAGACGAAAAGAAATCAAAGGTGCATTTTATTAAATGGAGTTGCAAAGGTTAAACATCCAGGAATTTACCTGGTAGAAAAAGTCCTAAGAAAGAGTGGAAATAAAGTCTTTGTAAAGTGGTTAGGCTTCTCTAACGTACACAATAGCTGGATCGATAAAAATAATGTTTGCTAGAAGTTGTTATAATAATAGATAGTAAGGCTAACATTGTAAAAAATTATATTAAAATAAATAATACAGACAAAATCTTTCTATTGTTTTTTTATTATATAGCCATTCTTTTAATAAAAAAGAATTTTGTAAGGCTAACATTGCAAAATTATATTAAAATAAATAATACAGACAAAATCATTCTATTGTTTTTATTATTATCAAGCCATTCCTTTAATAAAAAAAAGGTATTTTGTTTTGCGCACTGCAGATTATTATTGTTGTGTCTATAACAATGGATGTTATATTTTAAACGATTGTTGATTTTTAACTCCGATAGCTTAGGATAACCTAGTGCAAGCATATCAGTTACAATGTTTTGCATTATATAGGTTTCAATCAATTTCTTATTTTCTAAACCCTTCACAAATACTTCTTCACCGGGTCGGATAATTTGCTTCAAATAAAGTGCTATATATGATAACACTATTCCAGCCGTTGTTTCTACAATCGTTAGGACTGCATTTATTTAATTAAAATGTAAAAATGAATAGTGAAATACTGAACGTGTGTGAAAAAAGTTTACTTCGATAATGCAATTGTTAGTATTGAAAAACATACTCATCAACCTTATGCTAACTCATCTTTAAACAATAACAAACTGGATTTTTTAAACAGAACGGTTACTACTATTTTTTTTCTCTACAATACATTTATGCTAATATAGTTAAACTCGGGTAGATTGAAAGGTATCCTATTTTTAGATAAATCCAAAACGAAAAAAAAATGCGTACTTGTGAAGGTTTCAATCAATTTCTTATTTTCTAAACTCTTCACAAATACTTCTTCACCGGGTCGGATAATTTGATTCAAATAAAGCGCAGAGAAAATGTGTGTATATGCTTTGAATTTGGTTTTCTAGCGAGACAGTATGAATTTTAATTTTTTTTCATTCAGCTGAGTTTTACGGAAAAACGCGTAAGCAAAAAACAACTGTAAAAGAAATAATTGCATAGCAAATTGCTTTGGATGCAATTGTTAAAAAATCTCCTATATTTACGTTTTTATTCAAGACGATTTTCAAGCTTGAATCGTGCATGCTATCTAAAAAATTGCAGAATTGCTTTCAGTACATAACTATGACAAACAATTCGCTATGCAGCATTTTCAATATTTACATACTGAAGGCAGCTCTGAGCAAAAAACAACTACAAAGGAATTTAGCATACGACATCATTTTTTCATTCAGTTGCGTTTTATACGACCTTTGATTTATGATGTGTACAGAAAATACATTATAATTACAGCGCTATTTTTTTATTATGATTACATATGAAATATTTTAAATAAAAACAAAGCAAATTTTGAAAAAAATGTCTCAGATTAAACCGTCTTTGTTTAATAATTTTTACACACTCATGGTTTTAAAGAATTTCACACAAATTACCTATACATGCATGTAAATTGTAACTTTTCAGTAAAAAACTGAATGTGATTTTTTGTATCAAGGTTTATTTTATTATAAAAAAATGTGTTCAATTCTAACTTCTTTCTCTGCATTGCCCTAAGCCATAGGTTCCCAACGGGGGCGGTACCGCCCCCCAGTGGGCGCAGTAGCTTTCAAAGGGGCGGTAGCGAGTACAGGGCAAAAGGGGCGTTAGGAGGATCAAGGGGCGTTCGTGACGTACTTACCTTTTAGAAAATAAATATATTAAAATACTTTGAAAATACCTAGTTGGCATGAATAGACAGTTTATTTAGCTATCTAAAATGTCTATGTTATTGTTATCGAGAAAATATACTTTAAAACATTTAATTCAGCATTAGGTCTATGAATACCTAATTTCGTTTAATATTGTCCGCAACAAGTCTTTGCAAGTTGATAAGCAAAGACGCGATATGACTTGCTTACAAAGTGCACCGGCATCGCAAACAAGATAAAACATACAAGTTGATGCTTGTATGAAATCAAACGTATAAAAGGCAGGGATAGCTCTGGGAATGTGTTATTATTTTTGTGTGCTTCGCAAATAATCCATGTTCGTGAGTGATAAGTTGTATAAGTCATTATAACCATTAATTTTATAATTATCTATAAATTCGTTGAAAAGTTAATTTATTTTAAACCGTGGCAAGTTTTGGATTTCAAAATGTCTGAATCTAAGAAGAAATGCCGGCAGTACAGTCTTTTGTATTTGAAATATGGATTTAGCACCTCCTGTAAACCCATCATTACCCATGTGTTTACTTTGCCAAAAGTTTTCTCAAATGAAGCCATGAAGCCTTCTAGGCTACAAGAACATTTAAATAAAATGCATACTGATAAAAAGGACAAAGATTTGTCCTATTTTCAAGAACTGCAGAAGAAATATTTGAAACAGCCAACTATATCAAACCTATTTGCGTCGTCTTCTAAACAAGAAGATGATGGACTACGAGCATCATATAACATTTCATTGTTAATCGCAAAACGGGAAAACCACATACCATTGGCGAGGAACTTATCTTGCCGGCAGTCAGAGAGGTAATAAAACTGTTCTTCATCATAAGACATCGGCAGATGTCATCAGAAAAATTCCTCTGAGTAATAACTCAGTGCAAAGGAGAATAGACCAAATGGCTCAAGACGTTGAAATATCATTATGCGATTACTTAAAACTTGCAATTTTCCATTCAACTTGATGAATCCACTCTACCAAATAACGAAGTACTGCTGTTATCATACGTTCGGTTCATAAAAGACGAAAAAATTTATCAAGAGTTATTATTTGCAAAAATTTGGAAACTGATACAAAGGGAGAAACGATATTTAATACCATGAGTACGTTTTTCAAGAGAAAGAAATACCTATGCATAATATTTTGTCGGCAGCTACTGATGGTGCTCCAGCAATGACGGGACGTCATAAGGGTTTCATAGCTTATTTGAAACAAGCAGTACCAAATGTACTCGCTATACATTGTATTATTCATCGTCAGCACTTGGTTGCAAAAAATCTGAACGAACGTTTGCATTCGTCGCTTCATTACGTTATTGGAGCAGTAAATACGATTAGAAGCAATTCATTGCATGACAGATTATTTAGCCAACTTTGTAGTGAAAATGATGAAGATTACAATCGCTTTGCTGCACACAGAAGTTCGTTGGCTCTCAAAAGGTACTTGTTTGAACCGTTTTTTTCAACTATTTGATTCAATACTGGACTTTCTTGAAAACAGAAACGAAAAATTGCGCGAAAACCTGATTATACATAAAAATGACATCGCTTATTTGACAGACTTGTTTAAAATATTTAATGAAGTCAATTTACAATTGCAAGGTGACGAATTGAATTTAATTAAAACAAAAAACGTCATAGCTGCTTTTGTGGGAAAACTTCTTCTATTCAAACGAAATCTAGGGAGAGGTGAATACAGCCACTTTCCCACATTATCAGCAGTCTCTGCAAAACATGAAGATTTACTTACTTACTGCCAACACTTGGACGTTCTTCATGTTGATTGTGTGGAGCGATTCAGGATATTTTAAACATGAATATACCGGGTTGGGTTTTAGATCCTTTCGCAAATGCAGATACAGCAGAATCATCAAATTTAGAAGAGGAACTCGTAGAACTCACAACTAACGAAGAACTAAAAGTAAAATTCAGAAATGGATATCAAGAGTTCTGGCTTCAAAAACCAATACCAGTTCTTTACCCTGGATTGTGGTTAAGAGTACAGATATTTTTAATTGCATTTCCTTCATCTTATTTGGCTGAGCGTGGGTTCAGTGCAGTAGCTAATTTATTGTCTAAGAAAAGGAACAGACTGCACATTACTGAACGTGGCGATTTGCGGCTGATGTTAACGAAATTGGAACCCGACATTAGCAAATTGTTAAAACTTCACCAGCCTCAACTATCTCATTAATTTTTCTTCTTAATCTTTTTCTGTTCATTATGTATTCATATTTAAGTTTTTAATAAACAAGTTTGTACTACATTTGATAGTCGTTTTAATTAAGGTTTACTTTTGCGATTTTTAATATATATACCTTGTCCAACGCTTTAGTGAACGCTTGTAATAGCAGTCAAAAGTGCAACGTTCGTATATGAGTATCTATGTATATATATATATATATATATATATATATATATATATATATATAGATAGATAGATACTATGCAACAATATTTTAATCTTCGTTATAATGCACTATGATGAGGAGGAGGGCGTTGGAAGTTTTTTTTCCAGTAGAGGGGGCGGTGGTTCAGAAAAGGTTGGGAACCTATGCCCTAAGCGAATAAAAAGAAACGTTGTAAAAAATTAACTCATGCCTTAATCGACTAATACAGTAATATTGACGGGAATTAATGTTACTTTCTGTACTCGCTGGTCGTATGTATCAGTGGTTGAGGTACTAAGAATTCTTTTATCATCACTTGGATTAAGAACAATTTTGTTTTGTTTAATAGTAAACACATCATGTTTTTGACTGATATAATTAAACATTACTGTTTCTGTACAGTCTGATATCGATTAAAAAATGTATAAACTCAAGTTCTTTCAGTTGTACTGAAAAAGTACGCAATTTTTTCAGAAAACGATGCAAATTTTTAATTTTTTCTAACAGGTCAGTTTATTATTTAATATAAATACTTCACGTAGATTTTTTACCAACAGTATAGAAAAAGTCTATGATATCGATTAAAAAAATGTATAAAAGTCAAGTTCTTTCAGTTGTACTGAAAAAAGTAAATATTTTAAAATGATTTCTAGGTAAAATTTAATTTTTTGTTTTGCAATTGAGAACTTTAATTTTAAAATATGGTATATACGCGTGCACAGTTTCGAAGCCAGGCCGGTCTTCCATTAATGCTTACTAAGTGGATTTATTTATTATTCTGTTGATGTTAGCGTTAAATTTCTCGCTTTTTTATTTTTCCTGTGGATGTCAGCATTAAAAAATTTATACATGACTGGCTTTATTAAATTTTCTATAGATTTCATATTTTCTACAATTGCTATCTAGACAATACCTTAGCATTAAATTCTTGCTTACATGAGTTGAATTTTCTGCTGTTCTTGTTGTTTAATATCCTTATATACTCAAGATATGTGTGTGATAATCGTTCAATCTTTATTGTCAAGTTGTAGTTGTATGTTCTATAAAACAAATCAAAATGAAAACCTTTTTCTTTTAAAAAATTGTTCTTGTCAGGAAAGAATAATGATAGTGATTGGGCTAAAATTATTGAGTAGTTTATAGTCAATCCAAATTAAGTACTGGTGAAAAAATCGTTGACGCCGTAAGCAGATCCACCAATTGCAACGTACGACCTAATGACACCAATACAGAGTATGTATTTCGTTAGCTTAATATATAGATTTAATTTTCTTAATGCATTTACTTGATATATAATATTCATTTGAATCATTTTTTTTTTTAGTTAACACGAAGAAGAACAACCAGAAAACGACCGCGCGTCAAAGGTGAAGAAGACAGCCCTCATAGAATTGATAATGCAATATTTTTTTTTAACCGTTCAGAGTTGGAGTGAGTTAGAACTGTTCTTTTATATATTTGGGAAACTTAAGTGAATTATAGTATGTTTATTCTAGATTATATATAACATTATATATATATATAATGTTTATTCTAGAGTATATATAACATTATATATATAGAATGCTGTGATTTCTCTCATATCTCTAGGTACTGGCCCTTTAAAAAAAAAACATTCGAGCCCCACAGTTTGGGCGTCAAGAATGCTGTGAAACCTTTTAAATCACCTGGTCCGTTGATTCCTTCTGTTAATCGCCTCGGCTGCTCTTCTAGATAACTTCCATTCTCAATCATAAAATTAAACAACACATTCCTACCACAAACATCAACGTTAACTCTATTTACATCAATATTCAGAATACATTAAATTTTCAACTTAAATTTGAACATAAAATTCAGTTTTAAAAGAATTTCCGGATTAATTTTATTATCATTTTACTGTGCATCCAAAATTAAAGTCCTTGTTGGATGCCTACTAATTAATATAACAAGATAAGCAGACCGGAGTCTGAGTATAAAGGAGCATCTACCACCCTTTACGTTAATTAACCAGGTTTGTCTAATTGAGCTCAAAGACCTACCCAAAGTTTCATCCTATTCCCGAACATCAAAACAAAATACCCTTTTACTTAAACAAGCAAATTTCATCTTAAAATTAAATTTTTATGGTTAGAAAAATTCCACTAATGTCCATTTAAAGTAAATCAATTATAAAGTCATTCAATACACACAAAAATGTCAAACAAAATAGTACAATTTACCTGAAGGTTATTGTCCTCGTAGCTTCAGTGTAATCGTCCCTTTTGTAAATCACACCATTCCAACCGGATTCTATTTACAGCTTCAAGTTGTCAACGCTTTAAAAATGTTCTCCATCACCATTAATTTAAAGTTGTTTCTAGGCTTTTCCGGAACTCATCTGTGCATATCTGCCTCTGGTTCAGTGGATGCAGACACATTTACGAACCATTTAGTCATTAACACCCCGCAAAATAGCAAAGAAATTCATACTTCCTTTTACCAATATTACCAATATACGCCAAAACTGCCTACTTTTGGGTATACATTTGTCGTTGTAAATTTTACTAATTGGTACCGTGATAATAAACTTTTATTACCTTGTATCTAAGTGCACTGAAGTACATTCATGTTAGCACGTAAAATAACCAACTATTTTGAGTCACTAAAATATACTAGCACACTTTAAATTATTTAATCAAACTAAAATGCACTGTTTAATATCAAGTCGCGGATGCACGAGCTTTTAACGCATCGAATCGTCGAAAGTCTAAGAGTCTAAGAGAGAACACATATTCCCGCCTGTATATATAGCGAATAGCCGACACGTCGCTTTGTTCCTAAAACGGGTAATTCCAACGAATTCCTCATTCTACGTTCCCAGTCTGTAGCCTGCACGTCGATTTTTATGAATTTAGTACTCACCCCATTGAGATCTCAGAAAATTTCAACACGGCTCGCAAAGTTGTCCGAGAAAAACTAATTACTTTTATACAGAAATTGTTGTTCTACCTCTGATATATGCATCCTATTTTTAACCAATCGCAACCCCTTGACGTTGCTTAAATCCCGCCCTTTTACAATATGTGTCTTTGCTTGACGCATTTCTCTTTCCTTCTCTAACCTGTTCGTATTGGTGCAACTTGACACTCTTCATTATCGATTATATTTTAGTCCACGCGGACTGTTATCTTGGTTTAATAACCCCGTATCGCACATTCTCGTGAATATTAAGCCCCGGTTTCTCCAAGATTCTTTGAAACATTAATTATTTGCCAAATTTACGCAGAATGAGCTTTTTAAAAATACGCAGGTGTTCTGTATTTCCTGCTAAAGCATCTGATCGTTTCCAATATCCTTAGAATCAACATGTTTATCCAAACAAATTAACTTGAAATTGCCTTTTAAAAACACGCAGGTGTTTTCAAACGTAACATTTTAAATAACCTTCCTACGATTTGACTATTATTGGGTTTTACAAGTTTTATGCTTATTATTAATAATGGTTCAATTAACTCCAATTAAAATTGATTTCCATCCTTTCATTTTTAGCGAATACAAATTATTATCCGTACGTTTTGTTTAATACCAGTTATTTAAAATAGGATTAATTAATATAAACTTTGCACGTAATTTCCATTTGTTTAGGAATAATTAAATTATCCACTGCGCTTTTCAATACTGCTTCTTTTGATGTAAAGCGTCTTATAGATAATTTAAATTTCTTATTTTACTGAAACGACCGAGTTTATTTATGCTTCAAGGTTTTAATAAAGCGTATTATTTAATGAAATTCCTTATACACGGTAACTAAATTTATTTGATTTGATTATTTAATTTTCTACCCTGGTCTAAATATGAGTATTTTCCCCCTATTTGAATACAAATAATCCCACTTATTTGAATGCAAATATCAAATATTTAGACTGCCAAAAATCTTTACAAAATTTTGCTATCTCTCTCTATCCTTATCTATCTAACTTACCTACTTTGTCTCCAATCCAAAAATATTTACACCTATCCTATATCCCTATCCTATTCCTAACTCTCACCTACTTCTATAAACTGAAATTATCCCTAACTTCATCCTACTTATCCATCTAATCCTATATACATCCTATATACCTATCCTATTCCTAACTTTTAACTACTCTTCACTATACTTTACTTCCCCCTACCTAATCCTATATGCCTATCCTACTCTTACTCTATTCCTAACTCTCCACTAATCTTATATAAAATATCTATACTTAACCTATCTTATTTTCTTCCTACATTTACTCTTTATCCTCATCCTAAACCTATTCCTAATTATCTCCCATATGTTATCCTTATATCTAGCTTTATTTTCTATAAACCCTACTTCTACTCTTTTATATACACCTATGCTATCCCTATCCTATTTAAATCTAACTCTCTTCTTGACCCTCCAAGTCTTTCTTCTCACCAACCTAATACTCTTCATCCCTATCTCTCCCCCCTTCTATATCTATACTTAACATCTCTATTATCTCACATACAATAAACTTATCATCCCTCTTATCCTGACTCTTAAATATCACTTCTTCTTCAGTCCCTACACTTGTCTGTTTCTTATTTATTCTTATTTCCTTTTCTGCCGACAAACCAAACGATACTACTTTACAATTATCGATTTTTCCCTCTATGGAAAATCCTACGTACCTTCTAGAATTTTTGTGTAATGGAATCCGCCAGAATGAATCCCTTAAATCTACTTTATTAAAAACAAATTTGAAATCTTTACTTAATTTCGCCTTCACCTGCTCCTGATATGCTGCTTCTACCCCCACTACTTCTGCATGTTTTTGTATTAAAGCTTGAACCTCTACTTTCCTTTCCTCTGGACATCTTATTGTGTTGATCTGTTTACCTTCATCATCTTCTACCTCTACTACATTAATACTAAACCCAGTGTCATCCTCTGTGACTTCATAACTGCCTTTCCATGGCACTACCCTATCCTTAATTCTTATTACCTTCCTTTCCATATCTATCAAAACCCCTAACTTCATCATACAATCAACACCTAAAATGCTCTGAAACTTCAGTCCAGGTACAATTACCAACTCCTGTTCACAGCTTAAATCTCCTATATCTATCCTAAGCACCACAACACTATTTACTACAGCAAACTTCTTTTTATTTGGAGCTACTAAATGGCTACGTTTTATAGGCATAATTCTATCACAAACCTTATCCCTAATTTTGCTGACGAATTCCTCCGATATTAAACTCGCCTCTGCCCCTGTATCAAGTAATACTTCTACATTATTCTCAAAAATTTCTAAATTAATAATTGGCAAACATAATTTTTCCTCAGTTTCTGGCTCTACTTCCTCCTCAATTTTGAAAAATTCACGTGGATGTTCGTATACATTTACACAGAAATCTAGTGGTCTGTCGCGTTCTAAAATCCTGTCTCATCCTGTTTTCCGTGCTTGGTCCTGGTTGTCCTTCTACAACCTGTGCGTACGTCCTCCTCGTGTTAATATCCGTGTCCCTATCTCTATTCGGCGTGCTGGTCACAGTCCTGTTTACTTCCGGTAAACTGTTCTGTCTCGTGTAACTAGGTCTTGGCGTCGGTCCCCTAGTCGCACTATTACTCCTGTATTCCTGTCCTCGTCGTTCCCAATTCGGTCGAAAATTTCTGTTGTAGTCAGGCCGTCTCGGATAATTCGGTGTCCTGTTGTCAAACCTAACTGTGTTAACGTTTCGTTCTCGTATCTCTCTTGTCCGTCCTACACATACATCGTCATATCTCTGCAAATACTCTAAAAATGTCTCCCGTTCTGTGATGTTTTGTAAGGCCACGTGTTGTCTAATTTCCAGTTCAAAATGTCGTGATAGGTACTTGATAATCTGTCTGTCCGTCAATGGTGGATTCAGTTGTTTGGCCACACTGTACTTGCGGATGGCATATTGCTCCCTAGAACCTGCAAACTCTCCTTAAATTTTCCTGTAATCAAGTCGTCCCTAATCTGATCCTGTTTGTGATCACTCCAGTAATGTTGTAAAATTTGTCTTCAAAGTCCTGATACGTGTCTATGTCCTGTCCTACTAAATTGTACCATGCTTCCGCGTTGTCCTTTAATAAAGCCTTTATCGTATTTAGTTTAGTCTGTTCGTCAAATAAATTTCCCACTAGATTTCTTACACTATTAATAAAAATTTGTGGATTTACCCTGTTATCGCCATAAAACTTCATGTGTTGGTCCAATGATACTCCACCTGTAGAAAATCTGGGACCATCCCCGTTAAATTTGACATGTTGTATTTAATACTACTAACTTCGCGTTCTACCCTGCCTAACTGATCCCTACATGAGTCCGTCACTTCAGTCATTTTACATTAATCTCTTCTTCACAAAATGCGTACTTCGGACCTTAAATGTCCCATTTCCTGTCGAAGACCTGTAATATCACGCTCATTTTATCAACCCTATTTTCAACTTCCCCATCTTTACGGTAAGACTATTTTAAATTCTGAAACTTCTTGATTCGTCTTATCTATTTTCTGACTAATCTCCTCTAACTTCCTGTTCGATTCTTCACTCATTCGGTCAAATTTTCGATTTGAGTCCTCTCGCTCTATTCGATTCATCGCTTAGCTGTTCTAATTTTCTGTTAGACTCCTCCTCGCTCTATTCGATTCTTCATTCATCCTCTCTAGCATTCTCATTATCATCTCGTTTCCTTGATCCCTGATTCCGTCCTCGACTGATCTCTACTGCCTCCAGCTTCTTCCATTTTCGAATTTTTCCCACACAATGCACTATCGTCACTTCCAATTTCCACTCCTTGACTCCTTAACCACTCCTTTCTCTGCATACGTTCTAATCACTCTCACACACTCTAAAATACTTTTAAATTTATCCACCAACAGAAACTCTCTCTCTCAGATCGCCAGTTTCCTGGAATAAAATAACAAAAATTTTATTTGGAACTCGAGCCTCACTTTTGGGTCGCCAAGAATGCTGTGTTTCCCTGTATAAAATCGAGCCTCACGAATTGGGCGCCAAGAATGCTGTGATTTCTCTCATATCTCTAGGTACTGGCCCTTTAAAAAAAAACATTCGAGCCCCACAGTTTGGGCGTCAAGAATGCTGTGAAACCTTTTAAATCACCTGGTCCGTTGATTCCTTCTGTTAATCGCCTCGGCTGCTCTTCTAGATAACTTCCATTCTCAATCATAAAAATTAAACAACACATTCCTACCACAAACATCAACGTTAACTCTATTTACATCAATATTCAGAATACATTAAATTTTCAACTTAAATTTGAACATAAAATTCAGTTTTAAAAGAATTTCCGGATTAATTTTATTATCATTTTACTGTGCATCCAAAATTAAAGTCCTTGTTGGATGCCTACTAATTAATATAACAAGATAAGCAGACCGGAGTCTGAGTATAAAGGGAGCATCTACCACCCCTTTACGTTAATTAACCAGGTTTGTCTAATTGAGCTCAAAGACCTACCCAAAGTTTCATCCTATTCCCGAACATCAAAACAAAATACCCCTTTTTACTTAAACAAGCAAATTTCATCTTAAAATTAAATTTTATGGTTAGAAAAATTCACTAATGTCCATTTAAAGTAAATCAATTATAAAGTCATTCAATACACACAAAAATGTCAAACAAAATAGTACAATTTACCTGAAGGTTATTGTCCTCGTAGCTTCAGTGTAATCGTCCCTTTTGTAAATCACACCATTCAACCGGATTCTATTTACAGCTTCAAGTTGTCAACGCTTTAAAATGTTCTCCATCACCATTAATTTAAAGTTGTTTCTAGGCTTTTCCGGAACTCATCTGTGCATATCTGCCTCTGGTTCAGTGGATGCAGACACATTTACGAACCATTTAGTCATTAACACCCCGCAAAATAGCAAAGAAATTCATACTTCCTTTTACCAATATTACCAATATACGCCAAAACTGCCTACTTTTGGGTATACATTTGTCGTTGTAAATTTTACTAATTGGTACCGTGATAATAAACTTTTATTACCTTGTATCTAAGTGCACTGAAGTACATTCATGTTAGCACGTAAAATAACCAACTATTTTGAGTCACTAAAATATACTGGCACACTTTAAATTATTTAATCAAACTAAAATGCACTGTTTAATATCAAGTCGCGGATGCACGAGCTTTTAACGCATCGAATCGTCGAAAGTCTAAGAGTCTAAGAGAGAAACACATATTCCGCCTGTATATATAGCGAATAGCCGACACGTCGCTTTGTTCCTAAAACGGGTAATTCAACGAATTCCTCATTCTACGTTCCCAGTCTGTAGCCTGCACGTCGATTTTATGAATTTAGTACTCACCCCATTGAGATCTCAGAAAATTTCAACACGGCTCGCAAAGTTGTCCGAGAAAAACTAATTACTTTTATACAGAAATTGTTGTTCTACCTCTGATATATGCATCCTATTTTTAACCAATCGCAACCCCTTGACGTTGCTTAAATCCCGCCCTTTTACAATATGTGTCTTTGCTTGACGCATTTTCTCTTTCTTTCTCTAACCTGTTCGTATTGGTGCAATTGATATTCTTCATTATCGATTATATTTTAGTCCACGCGGACTGTTATCTTGGTTTAATAACCCCGTATCGCACATTCTCGTGAATATTAAGCCCCGGTTTCTCCAAGATTCTTTGAAACATTAATTATTTGCCAAATTTACGCAGAATGAGCTTTTTTAAAAATACGCAGGTGTTCTGTATTTCCTGCTAAAGCATCTGATCGTTTCCAATATCCTTAGAATCAACATGTTTATCCAAACAAATTAACTTGAAATTGCCTTTTAAAAACACGCAGGTGTTTTCAAACGTATTTTAAATAACCTTCCTACGATTTGACTATTATTGGGTTTTACAAGTTTTATGCTTATTATTAATAATGGTTCAATTAACTCCAATTAAAATTGATTTCCATCCTTTCATTTTTAGCGAATACAAATTATTATCCGTACGTTTTGTTTAATACCAGTTATTTAAAATAGGGTTAATTAATATAAACTTTGCACGTAATTTCCATTTGTTTAGGAATAATTAAATTATCCACTGCGCTTTTCAATACTGCTTCTTTTGATGTAAAGCGTCTTATAGATAATTTAAATTTCTTATTTTACTGAAACGACCGAGTTTATTTATGCTTCAAGGTTTTAATAAAGCGTATTATTTAATGAAATTCCTTATACACGGTAATTAAAATTTATTTGATTTGATTATTTAATTTTCTACCCTGGTCTAAATATGAGTATTTTCCCCTATTTGAATACAAATAATCCCACTTATTTGAATGCAAATATCAAATATTTAGACTGCCAAAAATCTTTACAAAATTTTGCTTATCTCTCTCTATCCTTATCTATCTAACTTACCTACTTTGTCTCCAATCCAAAAAATATTTACACCTATCCTATATCCCTATCCTATTCCTAACTCTCACCTACTTCTATAAACTGAAATTATCCCTAACTTCATCCTACTTATCCATCTAATCCTATATACATCCTATATACCTATCCTATTCCTAACTTTTAACTACTCTTCACTATACTTTACTTCCCCCTACCTAATCCTATATGCCTATCCTACTCTTACTCTATTCCTAACTCTCCACTAATCTTATATAAAATATCTATACTTAACCTATCTTATTTTCTTCCTACATTTACTCTTTATCCTCATCCTAAACCTATTCCTAATTATCTCCCATATGTGTCTTATATCTAGCTTTATTTTCTATAAACCCCTACTTCTACTCTTTTATATACACCTATGCTATCCCTATCCTATTTAAATCTAACTCTCTTCTTGACCCTCCAAGTCTTTCTTCTCACCAACCTAATACTCTTCATCCCTATCTCTCCCCCTTCTATATCTATACTTAACATCTCTATTATCTCACATACAATAAACTTATCATCCCTCTTATCCTGACTCTTAAATATCACTTCTTCTTCAGTCCCTACACTTGTCTGTTTCTTATTTATTCTTATTTCCTTTTCTGCCGACAAACCAAACGATACTACTTTACAATTATCGATTTTTCCCTCTATGGAAAATCCTACGTACCTTCTAGAATTTTTGTGTAATGGAATCCGCCAGAATGAATCCCTTAAATCTACTTTATTAAAAACAAATTTGAAATCTTTACTTAATTTCGCCTTCACCTGCTCTGATATGCTGCTTCTACCCCACTACTTCTGCATGTTTTTGTATTAAAGCTTGAACCTCTACTTTCCTTTCCTCTGGACATCTTATTGTGTTGATCTGTTTACCTTCATCATCTTCTACCTCTACTACATTAATACTAAACCCAGTGTCATCCTCTGTGACTTCATAACTGCCTTTCCATGGCACTACCCTATCCTTAATTCTTATTACCTTCCTTTCCATATCTATCAAAACCCTAACTTCATCATACAATCAACACCTAAAATGCTCTGAAACTTCAGTCCAGGTACAATTACAACTCCTGTTCACAGCTTAAATCTCCTATATCTATCCTAAGCACCACAACACTATTTACTACAGCAAACTTCTTTTATTTGGAGCTACTAAATGGCTACGTTTTATAGGCATAATTCTATCACAAACCTTATCCCTAATTTTGCTGACGAATTCCTCCGATATTAAACTCGCCTCTGCCCTGTATCAAGTAATACTTCTACATTATTCTCAAAATTTCTAAATTAATAATTGGCAAACATAATTTTCCTCAGTTTCTGGCTCTACTTCCTCCTCAATTTTGAAAAATTCACGTGGATGTTCGTATACATTTACACAGAAATCTAGTGGTCTGTCGCGTTCTAAAAATCCTGTCTCATCCTGTTTTCCGTGCTTGGTCCTGGTTGTCCTTCTACAACCTGTGCGTACGTCCTCTTCGTGTTAATATCCGTGTCCCTATCTCTATTCGGCGTGCTGGTCACAGTCCTGTTTACTTCCGGTAAACTGTTCTGTCTCGTGTAACTAGGTCTTGGCGTCGGTCCCCTAGTCGCACTATTACTTCTGTATTCCTGTCCTCGTCGTTCCCAATTCGGTCGAAAATTTCTGTTGTAGTCAGGCCGTCTCGGATAATTCGGTGTCCTGTTGTCAAACCTAACTGTGTTAACGTTTCGTTCTCGTATCTCTCTTGTCCGTCCTACACATACATCATCATATCTCTGCAAATACTCTAAAATGTCTCCCGTTCTGTGATGTTTTGTAAGGCCACGTGTTGTCTAATTTCCAGTTCAAAATGTCGTGATAGGTACTTGATAATCTGTCTGTCCGTCAATGGTGGATTCAGTTGTTTGGCCACACTGTACTTGCGGATGGCATATTGCTCCTAGAACCTGCAAACTCTCCCTTAAATTTTCCTGTAATCAAGTCGTCCCTAATCTGATCCTGTTTGTGATCACTCCAGTAATGTTGTAAAAATTTGTCTTCAAAGTCCTGATACGTGTCTATGTCCTGTCCTACTAAATTGTACCATGCTTCCGCGTTGTCCTTTAATAAAGCCTTTATCGTATTTAGTTTAGTCTGTTCGTCAAATAAATTTCCCACTAGATTTCTTACACTATTAATAAAAATTTGTGGATTTACCCTGTTATCGCCATAAAACTTCATGTGTTGGTCCAATGATACTCCACCTGTAGAAAATCTGGGACCATCCCCGTTAAATTTGACATGTTGTATTTAATACTACTAACTTCGCGTTCTACCCTGCCTAACTGATCCCTACATGAGTCCGTCACTTCAGTCATTTTACATTAATCTCTTCTTCACAAAAATGCGTACTTTCGGACCTTAAATGTCCCATTTCCTGTCGAAGACCTGTAATATCACGCTCATTTTATCAACCCTATTTTCAACTTCCATCTTTACGGTAAGACTATTTTAAATTCTGAAACTTCTTATCGTCTTTCTATTTTCTGTAATCTCCCTAACTTCCTTTCGATTCTTCATTCATCTCGGTCAAATTTTCGATTTGAGTCTCTTCTTCGATCCCCTGATTCGATTCCATCGCTTAGCTGTCTCTAATTTTCTGTCCTCAGACTCTCTCCTCGCTCTATTCGAATTTTTCCCATCAATGCACTATCGTCACTTCCAATTTCCACTCCTTGACTCCTTAACCACTCCTTTCTCTGCATACGTTCTAATCACTCACACACTCTAAAATACTTTTAAATTTATCCACACAACAGAAACTTCTCCTCAATCCTTCTCCTTGAAAAAAAATTTTTGGACTCCCTACACTCTTTGGGTCGCCAAGTAATGCTGTGTTTCCCTGTATAAATCGAGCCTCATAAATTGGGCGCCAAGAATGCTGTGATTTCTCTCATATCTCTAGGTACTGGCCCTAAAATAAAAAAATTTATTTGACGAGCCCCACAGTTTGGGCGTCAAGAATGCTGTGAAACCTTTAAATCACCTGGTCCGTTGATTCCTTCTGTTAATCGCCTCGGCTGCTCTTCTAGATAACTTCCATTCTCAATCATAAAATTAAACAACACATTCCTACCACAAACATCAACGTTAACTCTATTTACATCAATATTCAGAATACATTAAATTTTCAAATTAAATTTGAACATAAAATTCAGTTTTAAAAGAATTTCCGGATTAATTTTATTATCATTTTACTGTGCATCCAAAATTAAAGTCCTTGTTGGATGCCTACTAATTAATATAACAAGATAAGCAGACCGAGTCTGAGTATAAAGGAGCATCTACCACCCCTTTACGTTAATTAACCAGGTTTGTCTAATTGAGCTCAAAGACCTACCCAAAGTTTCATCCTATTCCCGAACATCAAAACAAAATACCCTTTTACTTAAACAAGCAAATTTCATCTTAAAATTAAATTTTATGGTTAGAAAAATTCACTAATGTCCATTTAAAGTAAATCAATTATAAAGTCATTCAATACACACAAAAATGTCAAACAAAATAGTACAATTTACCTGAAGGTTATTGTCCTCGTAGCTTCAGTGTAATCGTCCCTTTTGTAAATCACACCATTCCAACCGGATTCTATTTACAGCTTCAAGTTGTCAACGCTTTAAAATGTTCTCCATCACCATTAATTTAAAGTTGTTTCTAGGCTTTTCCGGAACTCATCTGTGTATATCTGCCTCTGGTTCAGTGGATGCAGACACATTTACGAACCATTTAGTCATTAACACCCCGCAAAATAGCAAAGAAATTCATACTTCCTTTACCAATATTACCAATATACGCCAAAACTGCCTACTTTTGGGTATACATTTGTCGTTGTAAATTTTACTAATTGGTACCGTGATAATAAACTTTTATTACCTTGTATCTAAGTGCACTGAAGTACATTCATGTTAGCACGTAAAATAACCAACTATTTTGAGTCACTAAAATATACTAGCACACTTTAAATTATTTAATCAAACTAAAATGCACTGTTTAATATCAAGTCGCGGATGCACGAGCTTTTAACGCATCGAATCGTCAAAGTCTAAGAGTCTAAGAGAGAAACACATATTCCCGCCTGTATATATAGCGAATAGCCGACACGTCGCTTTGTTCCCTAAAACGGGTAATTCAACGAATTCCTCATTCTACGTTCCCAGTCTGTAGCCTGCCGTCGATTTTATGAATTTAGTACTCACCCCATTGAGATCTCAGAAAATTTCAACACGGCCGCAAAGTTGTCCGAGAAAAACTAATTACTTTTATACAGAAATTGTTGTTCTACCTCTGATATATGCATCCTATTTTTAACCAATCGCAACCCCTTGACGTTGCTTAAATCCGCCCTTTTACAATATGTGTCTTTGCTTGACGCATTTTCTCTTTCCTTCTCTAACCTGTTCGTATTGGTGCAACTTGATATTCTTTCATTATCGATTATATTTTAGTCCACGCGGACTGTTATCTTGGTTTAATAACCCCGTATCGCACATTCTCGTGAATATTAAGCCCGGTTTCTCCAAGATTCTTTGAAACATTAATTATTTGCCAAATTTACGCAGAATGAGCTTTTTAAAATACGCAGGTGTTCTGTATTTCCTGCTAAAGCATCTGATCGTTTCCAATATCCTTAGAATCAACATGTTTATCCAAACAAATTAACTTGAAATTGCCTTTTAAAACACGCAGGTGTTTTCAAACGTAACATTTAAATAACCTTCCTACGATTTGACTATTATTGGGTTTTACAAGTTTTATGCTTATTATTAATAATGGTTCAATTAACTCAATTAAAATTGATTTCCATCCTTTCATTTTAGCGAATACAAATTATTATCCGTACGTTTTGTTTAATACCAGTTATTTAAAATAGGGTTAATTAATATAAACTTTGCACGTAATTTCCATTTGTTTAGGAATAATTAAATTATCCACTGCGCTTTTCAATACTGCTTCTTTTGATGTAAAGCGTCTTATAGATAATTTAAATTTCTTATTTTACTGAAACGACCGAGTTTATTTATGCTTCAAGGTTTTAATAAAGCGTATTAGTTAATGAAATTCCTTATACACGGTAACTAAATTTATTTGATTTGATTATTTAATTTTCTACCCTGGTCTAAATATGAGTATTTTATATATATATATATATATATATATATATATATATATATGTATTTTATAGATTACAATAAAGAAACATACATTGTGTGTTTCATTTCACATTACTCCCGATTTAATAACTACGTAATCTCAATTTACAGAACGGTGTAAAGCAATTTTTGACTTTTAATCTGAGTGCATATTTCGAATAGATGCTCTCATTTTTTTTGCGATTAAAGTTAGAAATGCATTTCAAATAGATGCTTTCATATTTTTTGTAATTGAAATTAGAAATGCATGTGATCTAAAATTGCAGAGTTGCCTTCAGTACGTAAATATGGAAATGCAAATGCTGAAGAAGCATTAGACTAGACTATCGTTGACAAGAAAAAAGCTGTCTGACATGGGTTGAATTTTCTGCTGTTCTTATTGTTTAATATCTTTATATATACTCAAGATATGTGTGTGATAATCGCTCAATCTTTATTGTCAAGTTGTAGTTGTGTTCTATAGAACAAATAAAAAAAATGAAAACTTTTGTTAAAATTACCCTTGTCAGGAAAGAATAATGATAGTGGATTTTTTTTAAAGTTGGAGCATTTCATAAATTTCCACGTTTATATAGTTCTTGTAGATAAACTGAGTTCGCGATTTAAATAACTACGATTTGTTATTCTTTAAAAGCGAGAATGAGAAAATTGGTGCAGTCAGTCTGCCTATCTGTTTGTCTGTCTTTGGCAAATTTTTCGAGATATCTGTACAATTTGTTAAATGTTGTAAAACCAGTAAAGAGCTATTGCGTTGATCAATTATAATTGCTTTCAGGGTTGAGAGTCCCATTCGTGTTGTCTGAGTTTAATTGTTTTTCTGCAGACATCAGCATTAAAGATTTCTTACTGACTACAATAATAATACATACACAATCTTTTCTATTTGTTTTTATTATTATCAAACCATTCTTTTAATAACAAAGTATTTTGTTTTTGCAATAGATAGGTTTCCATCCATTTCTTCTTTTCTATACCCTTCACACATACTTCTTCACCGAGGTCCGATAATTTGCTTCGGCTAACATTGTAAAATTATATTAAAATAAATAATACAGACACAATCTTTCTATTGTTTTTTATTATTATCAAGCCATTCTTTTAATAACAAGGTATTTTGTTTTGCACATTGCAGATTATTATTATTGCTGTGTCTACAACAATGGATGTTATATTTTAAACGGTTGTTGATTTTTAACTCCGATATCTTAGGACAACCTAGTGCAAGCATATCAGTTACAACGTTTTGCATTAGATAGGTTTCAATCAATTTCTTCTTTTCTAGACCTTTCACAAATACTTCTTCACCGGGTAGGATAATTTGCTTCAAATAAAGCGCTATATATGATAAACCCATTCCAGCCGTTGAAGATTCATCCCAAGAAAGACCATGAATATTCTTTGTCACCCAGTCGTTATGTTTTATATGATCTTGGCTCAAACAACTGGACTGCATTGGCAGTTTAAAAATTTGATGCCAAACAACACCTTTCAACAAGTCCAAAACCGCAATTTCTTTACACACAAACTCGTTTTCTTGTATTTAAATCCTGAATATCAATTATATACATGTTTGTATGTAAATATATGCAGTAAACTTCGACTAATTAAATTAATATCAGGGCGATCTCTTTATATAGCAGATTACCACCATCTGCGTACTTTGTCAACCACTTTACAACCTATCACAAGAGTGAACACATTTTGATTTGAAACCGGCCCATGTGTATTTGCAGCCTCTAAACATAAATCAGAATCCACTTTAATTAAAACACAATTGACTTGAATGCGATATTTTTGCATCTGTCATACTGTCTCGCTAGAAAACCAAATTCAAAACATCTACACACATTTTCTCTGCACTTACATTTTTTAACATACGTGTGTTTTGAAATATGTTCCATTGAAAGTAATATAAAGCCGATCCTAATTCAAAACGTGCCCACCTTACCTTTCATCATTACTTGTTTTCTTCTTCTATCAAGTTACCAGAACATATAAACATTTTTTTTTTGTTTTTTATTGAACTTCGTGGTGAGATGCTATCGCTTTTTATTGATATCTTATCAAATTCTCGGTTGTTTTTAGCATGTTGGGACAGTATGTTTGTATTTAACTGCGTATAGTTAGGCATTCTTGTGTGTTTATGGCGTTACCGTTTCTAAAAATTACCTTGTAACAGTTGGTTTGTGTGTGAAGGTATCTGTAGTGATACTTTTAAGTTGCTGTTTCAATTGTTGTCTTATCGCAGTGGATGCACTCCTTAGGAAAATGATTGTACTAGTTCTCATTAAGAGTCTAGTAATTTTTTTAACTTATGATGTATCTTAACTTGTCTGATTAACATAGCAGATGGTCCTTCAGACAGACCTGAATTTAATAGCGACAACTTTTTACTTTTTCTAGGACGCTTGTCCAAAAACTCTATTTTTTCTTATCCTGCTGTCTCCGTTTCCGCCTTATTTTTCATTCGGTAGACCCGTTCTTTTCCCGGAACACCCGTTTACCACATAAGAGTGATTTTTCCCTCACTCCGGGCTACTGACCACATTAGTTGGTTGAGTAGTGCTTTTCTATCTACCTTTTCTGTCTCTTTTGCTCAATGCGAGCCCTATCTCTATTATCTCCTACCTGGAAGTGTCACTTATGCATTCCAAAATGCCTACCTCCCTCTTTTTACCTTTCCTTTATCTCTATTGCCTTTTCATTTCCGTTAGTCACCGTGTGGTTGCACGGGGGGTTTTCACAGACACCCGAACCACGTCTCTGGGAATTTTTTGTGAGGTCATGCGGCCGTTGTCAGCGCAGGTGGCCGCTAACAGTGCATGTACGTATGAGTGTGTGAATGTGTGAGTGTTTGTAGAAACATATGGACATCTTACCGATATCGCTCAACGCCGGGTGCAGGAATGCACCCACACGCCTTTTCTCGGTCCCTAATACCGTTTTTATAAACGGGCCTGCCTCACAGGTATATATAATCAGGAGCGATCTCTTTATATAGCAGATTACCACCATCTGCGTACTTTGTCAACCCACTTTACAACCTATCACAGGAGTGAACACATTTTGATTTGAAACCGGCCCATGTGTATTTGCAGCCTCTAAACATAAATCAGAATCCACTTTAATTAAAACACAATTGACTTGAATGCGATATTTTTGCATCTGTCATACTGTCTCGCTAGAAAACCAAATTCAAAACATCTACACACATTTTCTCTGCACTTACATTTTTCAACATACGTGTGTTTTGAAATATGTTCCATTAAAAGTAATATAAAGCCGATTCTAATTCAAAACGTGCCCACCAGTATTTTTACATTTGAAAAGAATTCAGGTTTTCACATTTTACATTAAAAGTAT
Organism: Platerodrilus igneus; assembly: GCA_036346225.1. Taxonomy (NCBI): domain Eukaryota; kingdom Metazoa; phylum Arthropoda; class Insecta; order Coleoptera; family Lycidae; genus Platerodrilus; species Platerodrilus igneus. The sequence continues at coordinate 31,523 of JARFIW010001668.1, forward strand.
ATAACGCCGATCCTAATTCAAAACGGTGCACGTGTAACTTCTCGCTAGAAAACCGAATTCAAAACAGCTACACACATTTTTCTCTGCACTTACATTTTCAACATACGTGTGTTCCATTGAAAGTAATATAAAGCCGATCCTAATTCAAAACGTGCCCACAAGTATTTTACATTTGAAAAGAATTCAGGTTTTCACATTTTACATTAAAAGTATATAACGCCGATCCTAATTCAAAACGGTGCACGTGTAACTTCTCGCTAGAAAACCGAATTCAAAACAGCTACACATTTTTCTCTGCACTTACATTTTCAACATACGTGTGTTCCATTGAAAGTAATATAAAGCCGATCCTAATTCAAAACGTGCCCACAAGTATTTTACATTTGAAAAGAATTCAGGTTTTCACATTTTACATTAGAAGTATATAACGCCGATCCTAATTCAAAACGGTGCAAGTGTAACTTCTCGCTAGACAAACGAATTCAAAACAGCTACACATTCTTCTCTGCACTTACATTTTTCAACATACGTGTGTGTTTCATTGAAAGTAATATAAAGCCGATCCTAATTCAAAACGTGCCCACAAGTATTTTACATTGAAAGTATAGAAGAATTCATGTTTTCACAACTATTTTACATTGAAATGTTTTCACAACTATTTTACATTGAAATTATATAGGGCCGATCCTAATTCAAAACGTGACAGACGTATTTTACATTGAAAGTATAGAAGAATTCATGTTTTCACAACTATTTTACATTCAAATGTTTTCACAACTATTTTACATTGAAATTATATAGGGCCGATCCTAATTCAAAACGTGACAGACGTATTTTACACATGGAAAATACGTCTGTCGCGTTTTGAATTAGGACCGGCCCTATTTACCTACTATTATATGCGGTCGTAATGTATACCGAGATAACAGGTACCCAAAACGGGATATAAACTATTTAATTGTAGCATAAACTTGTCATTTCGAAATAAATAAGTCTAAAATGAAAATTTGTAGAAAGCGTATTTATTATTAATTATGTTGAAGGATTTAACAGATTATCGGATATCTAAAACACGGCATAAACTATTTAATTTACGCTGAAAATAAACGTAACAACCTTCGCATGCATTTTCATGTGTCGTTGCGTTTTCTACGTTTCCCTCTTCAATAGCAATCAAAAGCCTATTGTCAAATGCTGGATCAAAAGGTGCGGCTTCCTCTTTCTGCTCAATTGACAAGTTGTGCAAAACTGCACATGCTACAATAACTGCCTGCACGTTTTTGAGGTTTAGTTTTATGCCTAATGCTAACACGCGAAATCTTGCTTTGAGCACTCCATATTGGCGCTCAGCAGTGTTTCTAGTACGTATCTGTGCTTCATTGTATAGATTTTTTGCAGCAGTTCAAGGATTTTGAAGTGGGGTTAAAAGGTGTATGCTATTAGCATAACCAAAATTCCCCAACAATACATATTTGCAAAAGTCTCCCTGTTCCAATCTTGCTTTTAATACCGAATTGTTATATATGGTACTATCATGTGTTGAATCTGGCCATCTAGCTACTATTGTCTGTTATTTTTAGTTTTGAATCACATACAGTTTGCACATTGTACGAAAAGTAGCCCTTTCTGTTCGTAAACTCTTCAGGTTCGTTGCCTTCTGGTGAAATAATGCGCAAATGTGTGCAATCTATGAATCCCAGGACACGTGGAAAAGTAGCAATGGGGTAAAATCCTAGGGCTACACATGCCAATTCCACCTCATTCCGAGGCTACTTAATGAATCTGGGTCTTAACCCAGCTATATCTTCGCTTACCACTTTAACGATTCGACCTGCAGTAGTTTTATGAATACCACTAAAATCACCAAGAGCAGTTAAAGTGCCACCTGTAGCAAAATATCTGAAAGCTAGCAAAAGCTGATTTATTGGAGTCAAAGAATGGTTCCTAAAACAAAACAAATTACATTAAATTTTAGTTATTATAAACAAGGTGTGAAATTAATATACTTATTTATAAAACCGGCGCTTATCTACCTATCTGTAGTGTATTCCAAATGTTCATGTATCAAATCTAAAATTATTAGAGCGGTTGGTTTTGTTATTCTGAATTTCATAAAATTTATCGTCCCATTCCTCAAAATTATTAGGTCTTTGTCTAATATTTTTTGCCTTACGCGAGTTATGTATCCCCAATTGATATATGTATAACGAAATAGAAATAATTAGGAACTATTAGAAAGTGTAAAAGAAATTACTAAGTGAAGTGCAACAATGTAATACGAGGACAATTTATAAAGTTTATTAACGTTCATGAGAACGCAATACTTTGTATCCGAGATAGTGACACTGCAGGTGGCAGGTCACAGACGGTCATGAGACCGCAATTACATAAAAAGTAAAATTATAACATTGTAACAATGAATAGAATTAAGAATAAGCAGACATGAGATCTGCAAGTTCCCACAGGCATGTGGGGGGGTAGGGACATTATAAAAAGCCCGGGAGTCCCAGGACCTGGCAGTCAGTCAAAGTATTCAGCTTTAAGAATGCAGTTGCTTAGGCTACTTAAAATAATACAATTAATTCATTTATTTTCGACTTTGAGTAATTTTAATTCAAGTTTGTAAAATTCCATAATTAATGTGTGTTTGAAATAAATTTGTTAAAAAGTTTTGCAAGTGGTTTTTAAAAACAGCTCCCAAGACCCGAAACTTACCTGTTGCAGTCGGTAGGATGTCAAAAGGTCACTAGAGAACCCAAATTCGAATAACTGGTGGTCTGGAATTTCAATTCCAAATTTGGCAGCACCCAAACAGAAGTTGGAGAAGATACAAGAATCGATCAAATCTATCAGAAACAGAAACTTGGAGGAGATACAAGAATAGATCGAATCCAAAACCAACGTGGACAAAGTACACACATTGATTGAGTCCATGAAACCAACGAAGAAATTAATGTAAGTTCATTTCCTTAATAAACCAATTTATTTTTAAAAATACAGTTCCCAAGGCCCGAACCTTAACTTGCGTTTGAACATACAAATCTTCTAGAATATCATCATCATCAGTATCCGAATCACTTTCAAATAATAAATTATTTGGCGCAGCATACGACATTTTTTGCTATTGAAAACTTTAATCTGGAGGATAAATAATTTATCCCCAGGTGCAACTGAAGGTTAAGCTAACTGACAGTTAAGTGTCTAAACTACAGTCGTAATACAGAAGTTGCCCTTAACCTTCAAGTAAATTATATTCCGATGGTTCTTGCTAAAACGTTATCAGGAAGATATATAAATAAAAATAAAGGAGAAATAATAGATAAGGTTCATTTTACCTCGCGTTTTTAATGCACTACCCCGCGAATAGTTTAGATAAAAATGCATCTATATCAAGGAACTACTACTCAGATAATCATGTCGTTCCCGCGAACGTCGACGTAGTTACGGCTTCATGCGTTCATCCCGTGCCGTGATTGTTAGAGAAACGTCACAGGATTCCATAAATCCCGTGAAAAAACTAAACGTTGTGTTGAAAATTTGTTTTCACCTCTCATGTATCTTATAAGGGTTAGTTTTGAATATCTTTGTAGAAATTGGGGGTTTTTTACTCAAATATAATAAAAAATAATTTTTTAAAATTTATAATGGCTTTTGAATAAATGAAATATAATCTGGCAACATTGCAATTGGTAATTTTTATTTTACGTTGGCGTGACATTGAATGCAGCTGAAATGTCAATCTGAAGCATTTAGTCGGCCATGTTTGAACAGTGATTGTTTACTTCATATATGTTATTTCAAACTTATTTAATTGGCATTTTTCCTTATAAAAACAGTGTATTTATATTTTAAATTCTCTCAAATAATTACTTAACCTAATTTAGGATGAAACTAAAGCATATACCTTTCAAATGTGTTTAGCAAATTACCTTAACCTAACTTTAAACATGTGCTTTGGATTACATAATTCCTTCTGTAAGTATTCTAGTTATGGATAAAAAGCTTTTATTTACCATTTACTATGATTAAAAAAAAGAAAAAATCCCTTAAAATGACACTAAGTTTAGTTAAATAATTATCTTAAACCTGATATTTCTTTAGTTTAATGAAACCTGTTTTCAGTTTAAATTTTACCTAACTATTACATTATCTTAGTTGGCTATAATTCTAAAGTGTTCCCTTACAATCTAAATAATTAACTATAGGTTACGGATTCTTTCAAATTGAAAATTCTGTTTTTGAAACAAATGTCCTAACTGAAATTTTATCTTGATATATCTATACCTTCTAAAACACTATAGTAAACTTGATTGCGTTATATCTGCTTTCTTAAACACTACAATAGTGAGGTTTGTATTTATGTTCATTTACGATCCCCTTTTGCTACGATGGTTGTTGATAAATTTCTCGATATAAAAGCAGTACTTTAATGATTTGGTATACTGTTTTTTCTGTAGACGTACGCTAGAATATTGCTTTTGTGTCGCGAGCATAATTTTGTTATGATAGCAAATTTTTTATCTATATCGGAATTACAAGGCAGCATTTTTTAGATCTATTTGGTCTAGGCGAGACTTGTCGTCGTGGTTAGTCGTTCAGCAGCATGTTAGTCTAGAAGAGACTTATGAAGAGTTGGTCGCTCAGCATTACATAAGTCTAGACGAGACTCGTGATAAGTTTGTCGCTCTAGTAATTTTTGAATCATTTTTTTGAGGATGATGTTGAAGTTTTTCTTTATTAGTCTAGGTAAAGCTCAAAGGAGGACTTGTCACCCTAGCAATTATATGCGTTGTAGGATATATTTTTTCTTGTTCTTTAACAATTTTGTTATGAGTAAAACAAGTCTTAATTACCGCTATCTCTTCATATATCGATCCAGACCACACTAGGTGGGATGAAAATATCTTTAAAATCACTCAAGCTTTGCGTACATCCAAAAATTTTCACATCCCATTTCTTTATTCCGCCATTTCCTTTCTTATACAGCACTTACCTTCTACACATTTGGCTTATTTACATTAAACTAGCTATCTTTTTGCTATCGGTTAACTTTTCCTTGAATTTATTGCTAGTCACATATCGGTTTATTATCTAGATTCCCCAGTATAACCCTTGCTACTTCATTTAATTAATCCTCGCACCTTTTCTACAGCAGATTATTTTGTTTTCAGTATTTATCTTACGTTGTTTTATTTCGTGGTGTTTGTCGTAACTTTGGTTGCAATAACTCATTGAATTTTTATGATTAGTTTTAGCTGATGTTTTGAGTGGATGCTTTTTTCTTTGGACTCCCATAGGAGCCGCGGCCTATGCCATTGTAAGAAATAGTCCATATTCGCAGTTGCAAAAAACTAGGAGTTTCTATTCCATGCGTTTTTCTTTTGAACTATTGCAGTCGCCCACCTTACCTTTCATCATTACTTGTTTTCTTCTTCTATCAAGTTACCAGAACATATAAACATTTTTTTTTTGTTTTTTATTGAACTTCGTGGTGAGATGCTATCGCTTTTTATTGATATCTTATCAAATTCTCGGTTGTTTTTAGCATGTTGGGACAGTATGTTTGTATTTAACTGCGTATAGTTAGGCATTCTTGTGTGTTTATGGCGTTACCGTTTCTAAAAATTACCTTGTAACAGTTGGTTTGTGTGTGAAGGTATCTGTAGTGATACTTTTAAGTTGCTGTTTCAATTGTTGTCTTATCGCAGTGGATGCACTCCTTAGGAAAATGATTGTACTAGTTCTCATTAAGAGTCTAGTAATTTTTTTAACTTATGATGTATCTTAACTTGTCTGATTAACATAGCAGATGGTCCTTCAGACAGACCTGAATTTAATAGCGACAACTTTTTACTTTTTCTAGGACGCTTGTCCAAAAACTCTATTTTTTCTTATCCTGCTGTCTCCGTTTCCGCCTTATTTTTCATTCGGTAGACCCGTTCTTTTCCCGGAACACCCGTTTACCACATAAGAGTGATTTTTCCCTCACTCCGGGCTACTGACCACATTAGTTGGTTGAGTAGTGCTTTTCTATCTACCTTTTCTGTCTCTTTTGCTCAATGCGAGCCCTATCTCTATTATCTCCTACCTGGAAGTGTCACTTATGCATTCCAAAATGCCTACCTCCCTCTTTTTACCTTTCCTTTATCTCTATTGCCTTTTCATTTCCGTTAGTCACCGTGTGGTTGCACGGGGGGTTTTCACAGACACCCGAACCACGTCTCTGGGAATTTTTTGTGAGGTCATGCGGCCGTTGTCAGCGCAGGTGGCCGCTAACAGTGCATGTACGTATGAGTGTGTGAATGTGTGAGTGTATGTAGAAACATATGGACATCTTACCGATATCGCTCAACGCCGGGTGCAGGAATGCACCCACACGCCTTTTCTCGGTCCCTAATACCGTTTTTATAAACGGGCCTGCCTCACAGGTCGCTCTCTTCTAGGGGGTATGAGTATCTTACCTATATAACGGCTTCAAGGAGCCTCTCTATCTTGTATCTTTGTGATGGATGACAAAACGGCTTGGTGAGCTAGGAATTCAACGCTATATCTTTAATGTATGTAGTCGTAGTGTGCCTTAGCGTGCTGGGACGTTTCGGATCCACCTATTGTTATCTAGTTTTATCTTACCGATTATCCTTGATAATAACTTGAGCTTAATATCTTTATCTTACCTATTATCTTTGATGATAACTTGAGCTTAATATCGTTATCTTACCTATTATCTTTGATAATAACTTGAGACTTTGACTTTTTTTTGTCTTTCTAACGTTTGGTATTTACGATCAGACGTAGGAATTATTTTTTTAATATTGAGTGAAGGAGCTAACCTGATGGTAGTAATATAATTTGTTAGGTTAGTAATGTAAAAAATTAGTAAGATGGTACTGTTGGTAAATTTGTTGATTCACAACCATGTTATGAAAAAGTTTTGATGGTATTGTTTATTAAGCCAGCGTACCAGTACATAAAATTTGCTAAAGTGCATAGTAACTTGCTCTCTTGGACATTTATAAATTTGGGCATTTTCTTGCCAAAGAAAAAAGTTTAGATGCAATGCTTATGTGCGTGTGCACTTAAAAACTATAATGTTAGCTTTAGTTATAGATTGTATGTTAGGCGACTTGTCGCATTTTATCTTTTTAGGGCGCATCTTGTATCATTGTAAACATATTTGGCATGTGATACAATTTGTTTTAGTTTTAGTAGTGTTTCGTGCTCTCCGACAAATTTGTGCTGTCGATTATAACTGCGCCACATTAAAGACTCGTGTATGCATTTATAGATGTAGTTCATAGACAATGGGGCTACACATTCAGTTTCCTGGTTAATCGTAAGACGTGTTATCGGTTGAAAAAACCAGGTGGCGCCTAAAATAAACATATTCTAGAATTTAAGTTAAAGTATATGTAGGTTAGTTAGGCTTTAGATTTTAAGCTTTTACCGTGCTAATAGTCATTTTCTTTTTTAAGATATTTTTCTTTTATGGCTTTGTCGCGATTGTTACATGCCAAAATTGGCATGCACACTTTTAAACTTGTGAGTGAATTCCCGCCATTATTTCAAATAAACTTGTTAAATTTCCGTCATTTCGGACAGTTGCGTTTGCGCAAAAGCAATGCGCAGACGCGGAGTAATGGCGCAAGTGCGCGGTGGGTGACACGACATTATTAGTCAACGAGACGTCGAACGGTGACGTTTACCTGTGTCGTTGCTTTGCCTTTTCTCTTTCAGAATGTATGTTTCCCTTTATCTCTACCTTCTATCGTTGCCTTCAACTTATTCCTTCGTCCTGCCTACAAACAAAATAAGAGGAAAAACGCTAAATTTAGTTTCAACGAGTGCATGACGTAACTCATCCCAAACAACGCCCAAACGAGATACATGGAAATCAACATGGCCCCTGTGCAAGGATGACCGCGAAATCGTGAAGAGTTCCACATTTTTGGGTGAGTACTTTTTATCTTTTTAGGGCGCATCTTGTATCATTGTAAACATATTTGGCATGTGATACAATTTGACACGTAATTATGTCGTAATATCTTTGTTGTGCAATAATGTGAACGTGGATAGTATCCGTGTTGCCAACTGTGGAAGTGGCTCTGAACACACGGTCGCGGGATTATAACAACGAATTAGTGACATGATTTAGCTGCACTATTGTTTAGATGCCACTTATATGCTCTACTGTTGATATTTTTCTCAGATAAATGTTCCTAATCTTATGAATAATTAGGTCTTTGTATGAGTTTTATACATTCCGATCATTTTATACTAGTTCCACTACAATGTAAATAGAAAGTAACGTATACATTAACGCATTTAAAGTTAACCTACATCTGTAGTAGGAAGTAATGTATACATATAAAACCATCATGGAAACTTTCAAGTTAATCATTAAATGAATTATTTGTATATTGTTACAACTTTATAATCTTTATATCTCCAAATCAATATGCCAGTCCGAAGATTCAGTTATGTAAATTCCTATTCCAAATATTTAAATTAATACTCGAATCAAAAATCGTATTTTAGATATACAAGCAATAAATCAGTCGATAAAAATCCTTTAAATATTATTATCATATAAAACTGATAAGAAAATTAATTTAGAGTACTAGTGAATAGTTGTTCAGTTTTATGTGAGCTTGTAGCAAGCATGGTTCTACAATTGTACAAAATGGACTATAGTCCACCTGTGAGAGCAGTTTGCATGACGATAAAGGCATTAGGAATTGAAGTGGAATATGTTGAAGTTAATATTCCCAAGGGAGAACAATTCCGAGATAGTTTTTTAAAGGTAACGTTACTTGGAAATAAAAATCAATCAAAATTTTATTCTTCTTTAAACTGTAAAGGCGACTTTACATTATACAATTTTGATGCAGTGCAATTCAAATGCAACATACTCCACATGCCTTCGAGAAAGATTTCAGTCAGCTTTAAAGAAATTGAACGTATTCTACTTTCTAGCAATTTCTATGCAATTCTGGTAATTTTTTAGTGATAAATGAGATAGAGTAGAATTATTATCGGATGGTGGGTGACGTCATATGTGCAATATGTTGAAATAAGCTTTGAACGATAAGATTCTGCATGCTAAGTTTGACCTACACACATCATGCTATAGTCCATTCGCGTTAACTTTAGGATGACGTCACAACTGGATGAAATGTTACACTGTCAATGTTATTATATGTATTGTTTTAATTTTATAGATAAAGGTTGTATTAAGTGTGCACACTCTAGGAATGCAGGCAGCGGATGTCTGACAACAATGACACATTCCATAAATCAAAACAAAATGTTTTGACGGTGTATTGACAAACAATACACTAATAATAATTTATTGAGGTCATGAACTGTTGAAGGTAAAGTTGACAGTATCAGCCTGTGGTACCGATACTGAGTACTACTCGAGTAATGTCTCCTTCAGCATCGATACCGTATAAGTATCGCCTAAATATTATCGATACTGCTCAGTATCGAGTATTTTGGAAATTCATTTTAAAATAAATTATTTACTATTCAAAAAACAAAAAATATTAAATATATTATTAAAAAACACGAAGTATATATAAAAACTTTAAGAGTATTAAATAAAACGTGTTAAAACCATTCACTTTTAGGACGATCTGAAAGGAACACCAGTTCTTGTAATCTTTTTGATGAAAAGTAATTTCTTGCTTGAGTAATTGTAGCTCCAGCCTTAGAGAACAGTCTTTCCGACGGTACGGAAGTGGCTACGATAACGGCATATTTTCGGAACTGCTGTAAAGTCCTGGAAAGACTTCCTTCATATCTTCCCAAATTTGTATTGTATTAGATTTTAATGAACTGGCAGGATTTTCAAATATAATGTTACTTCATCTTCTTGCCATTGCTTAGATCCCTGACGTTTGTTTTTCTGTCCCATAAGTTCTCTATGATGATGCCAGAAGTCAAATTCGTAGCCTTTATCAGAACTGTCACTTTCGCAATCGGATGGCGTGTTTAAAGCCTGCGCCGAAATAGCATACCTAAGAGCACTCACTGCTTTTCTTTTGCACACGCTTCAGGATTTTTAAATTAAAATTCTTAAATCTGGGATCTAGAAGAGTGCTAAAAGCAATTATTTGAATGTGCTCAATTTTTCCAAAAAGACGTTGAAGCTATTCTTGGCAGCAATACATATTGGTGCATCAAGCATAAAGGCGTTAACTTGGGATATTAAGCATTTAGTTAAGGGTATAACTTTCGACAGTATAATATACTGTTCACCTGATAGCTCTCTGGTAACATACTACAACGGCTTAACAATAATTACAAGCTCCTTTAAATCGTTTAATTCGGCTGCTGACAACATCGGTGGAGTGTTTGCATCTCTTAAAAGTATAGGTGACACTACTGACGCCAAAACAATAAATCTTTCTATCATATAGGAGCAGGAATTCCATCTTGTTTATACGTCGAGTATAAGTTTTTTAGAGGTTTCTTGTGCCTTTTTTAGAGCATCAGTCGCTATTTCACTTCTTTTAAAATATTTTACAATTTCACGAACTTTGTGGATCAATAAGAATATTTCCCATTCTGTTATCACTTTTTCGCAAACCAAACTAACAGTATATGCAAAATTTGGTAAATGATTGTTTTGTCCTACAATATTTAAATGAAATAAGGTTTTAACTGCTGAACCCATACTAGCTGCAATGTCAGTGAGAATTACAACAATGGAAGAAGGAACTATGCCACAATCGTCAAAAACATTTAACATTTTTTCTGCAATATATTCCCCAGTATGGTTTTCTTCGAGCACAATGGTAGCAATGTTGGCAGATTGTAAAGTTGTATCATCGAGAAAATGTAAAGTAGACCCCAAGAAACTAGCCATATTTAGGGTTTCAATCCATATATTGCAGGTGACGCAAAAACTGTTGTGAAGGGTTAGTTTCTCTTTTACCGACAATTTTAGCACATATTTATCAGTTGTTAAATTTTTTAAGTTGTTACGTTTATTTTGAACATCCCGTACATTTTCTTCTGTTAATAAGAAATACGTGGTTTAATAATTTTCAACTCAAATCCCTTTGGCGTTAAAAACGAAAATTAATTCAGTAAAGTAAAATAACCTTTTCACGTGTTAATTCATTTATCTATTTGTGTAATTTCGATTCCTATTGTTACATCCTAGAGCCTAATTATAATAAATACTCCTTCTAAGAATTCCTCAACGTATTTTTGTATGCTAAAATTAAACAGGCGATAACTGGTTCTAGGTATCTGATAATCGTGTTTTTCCAGTTTTATTTCCTTAACGACAATATTACTTTGAGCTTTGGTCATTAGTGAAACGAAATTAATATTCACTTGCTCTTCAATCTACACAACGAAAACACGCGTAGAATGGTTAGTTGTTTCCGTTTTTCTGTATGAAAAGTTCGCGCACGCCTTACAGCGTGGTGTGTATTTATGGGTTTTATAAAATTGTGATTTTTGACGATAATAAATTAATTTTATTTATAATTACTATAGCTCCTTCCGGCGGCCCTTAAAGCCACAATGAATGATCGCTCCTCGTTGTGATGGGAGGACCACCCCAAAGCGGGATCACACGCACCTGTGTTTCGCAACGTTTTACGGATCGTTGAAGTCAACCCGACGGTGCTGACTCGAGGTGAGTGTTTATATACTAATTTTCTTATATGGGTACCCGGTAGTTGTTGGAAACAACATATATATCCTTGTTGGTGGTAAAATGACTGGTTGTTGGTATGTGCGAGGATATTATAGCGTTTACTGATTTCGTTGTTAGAATAATTTTATGTATAGAATTCCGTAGTTACAATGCTGATTTCGAGCTGTGATTTTAATGGGGTAATTTTGTTCCTTTTTCTTGTTTGAAGATTGATATAGAGGGTCACCTAAAATTGCAGCTCGCCATGTTAAAAATGATTCTTTTTATTCGTAAATCTGTATATTGAGTACCTACAATTGTTCATTTTGGTACAATTGTATTTTGTATATAATGTTGTTTTTAAATTAGAGGTTTTTTAGTTTGTAAATGTTTGATTGTGCGTGAGTGAGTATATTTTATTTCAGGCCTTCTTTAATTTTTGTAGGTATAATACCCTGCCCACTCGCGGATTGAGCCGGTCAATTTCTTCTTTTCTTCCTCGTTTTATTTTCTTTTTAGATTACGTCGCTGAACGTAGCATAATTACTGACGCCCTGGCGTAGGGCTGCAATTTGTTTAGTTAAATTTCTTGAGCTCCGATTTTGTTTCTTGTAACTTTGGCTCCGATTTTGTTGTAGTTAATTTTCTGTTACTTCGATTTTGGTTTTCATTAATTGGAGTTCCGATTTAGTTCCGCTTAATTTTGGTCCAATTTCTGTTTTGCTTCTGGCCTGATTTTTGTGTTTGCAGTCTAAGTTACTACCGTATCCTTTTCTTGGCCTGATAATACTTATGTTTCCGTCCTTTACGTTCAAACTTGTATTTATTTCTTTTCTTTATTTACTGTGTGGGTTCGATCTTTTGAATTTCAGATTATTGGTCTTGTGTTTTCGCCAATAATCCTAGTCGATTGAAAACGCTGGCGCCCAAGAATTTTCTTTTCCTTCCTTCCCTCTCTGTATATGTTGTTCTCCCCATCAAGTCTAGAGTTGGTTTTTTCCTTTTTCCCCGATTTTTCTATACTACCGCCCGTCCTTTCGACGTGGTGGGTTCTATACTGTGCTACGGGTCACCAAATCGTTTGAAATACCATTTATTAATTGGTTGTTCCTTTTTCCTGGTGTACCATGGCATATTGACACATCCATGTACATCGGTTGCGAAAAACTGAGCTACAATACGAACTAGCATCTCGAAGCTTTGACCCCGAGGATAATGTCGACGAGATACGAAGGTCCGTACAGAGTGCGTACCGCATGGAACGGGAACCAGGATTTAGTCCTGTTCTCGCGGAGCCTGATTTCGCTTCCAAACTGGCAGCGGTTACGGCCGCTGCTCAAGAACTAAAACAAGTTTTGACTATATTTTGTGGAGACAAATCTTCCCCCGCGTTTAAACGGATTAGCTCCCTATGGCTACATACCGAACGACGCAGTTCAAGGCTGTCTCCAACGCAGGAGAAATGCCAAACCCATAACCAATTACTGCTGACCTTAGCTAATCTCCGCAAAAAATCGACACAAAATCAAGAAATTTCGTCATACTGTTACGTTATTCGAAACTCCGATAGCTATTTCTACTCCGGCACACACTACTAGTGTCGATTCCGATGAACCCCTATGCTTACTTCCGACTCGGAATCGGAACCTGAACAGAAATCCGCTTCTGCTACCGTACCTGGGTCAGCCGCTACTCCTTTGTCAGCTTGCCACCAATACTACTCGGTGTCGAAGTGGAATTTAAAATTTTCTGGCAACCGAACATCCTGTCTGTACATAATTTCTTAGAACGAGTGGAAGAACTCCAGCTCGACATGTGTCGGAATTGCAGTTATTTGAGTCTGCAGTGGATTTGTTCGAGTCGAAAGCGTTACTTTGGTATCGTGGTTTTCGGCATAGATTTTCTGACTGGAAGTCGTTGTCTAATTTACTGATTCAACATTTTGGACCCCCGAATTTTACTTATAAGTTTGCTACTACTGAGGAAAATACTTTTGCTTCACATGACCGAGTTGTTAAGATTTCTCCGACGCCTACGAGTAGATCCGATACTTCTTCCGTACGTTCTACCGTTCTTCCTCCTACTTCTACTTCTACTCGTCAGGTCATCTGCTTTAATTGCGACGAACCTAGTCATGTTTCGACACGCTGTACTCGTCCTCAAGTACTCCATTGCCATGGTTGCGGATATAAGGGAGTTTCTCGCCGCAACTGTCCGAACTGTCATCCTACTACCAATAGTTCTTCAAATAATATTTCAACTTCTGTTCTCAGTTCTAGGAGTCAAACTTCTCCTGCTTTTCACTCTACTTTCTTTTTTGTCCTTCGTCTAGGTTATCCGGCTCCTACTATCAAAACATACCCTTCTTCGGCAAATATAACTTCGAACAAACTATCTTCCGTCTTTAGTTTTACCTCCTATTCTACTCCTCCTTCTGCTCGCCCTACTTATTCATTCTCACCCCCAAACTATGCCTCCACCACCATTAAAACCCATACTTCAAATTCGTGACTTGCAGATTGCTTCTCAAGAGTTTGTTCCCGCTTTCTTAAATTGTTCTAGTCAGGAAATTGCTGTCGTATCTCCAAGCACACATGTCGCTGAAGTGACAATAATTTCTAATTCAGTCAGCGAGGGTTCTGTAGAAGTTCACAAACCTGTATCTTTAATGTTTGTTGCTGTTGCTGTCAAAATTCTACATGTTCCTGCTTTCTTAAATTGTTCTACTCCAGAAATTTCTGTCGTGTCTACAATAACGGCTGTAGCTGAACTGACGATAACTCCTAATTCTGATAGAAGCTCCTGTTGAGGTTAGTGAGCCCATAGCTATAATGTCTACTGCTGTCGTTGTCCAAGTTTTACCTGATCATGTTTCGATACCTACTCTTACTCATTTTCTCATGCTGACAAGATGCTACTTGTTTCTGTTCTTATAACTAAAGTTGATGAAATTCTGTCTGGTGCTGCTCCTTTCTTTCATGTTGATAAATTTCCTTCGACTCCTTTATCTAACATTGGCGAAGTTCTACTTGATACTGGTTGTTCTTGTAACTTTGATGAACTTCTACCTGGTTCTGTTCCTTTATGTAAGGTTACTGAAGTGTTATCGGATTCTGTTCCTTTTCCTAAGGTTGATATTCCAACAGCCAATGCTGTTTTTTGTCCTAACTGTGATACTTCTAGTCCTTTATCTAACGTCGATGAAATGTTACCTACTTTTGTCCTCTAGTTAACGTAACTAAAATGTGCTCCGCTTGTGTTTCTTTTTGTAAGGTTGATTTTTTACAGCCAATACTTTTACTTTTTCTGCCGTTGACTTTCTTACCTCCAATCCTAACAACAAACAATTTTCTTCCTTAACTCGTTTCGAGTTTCCTAAACTGCCTTCCCCATCTCCTAAACCGCGTGCTACAACTGCTACACCCCTGCTGTCCCTGGTTCGCGGAAAACTGCCCCTAAGAGGCAGAAATTTCTATATACTGATTCAGAATCTGAACATGTTGGTCAACGAAATCCTGATGTCCGTGATTTCGTTTTGTTTTCCTTCTGGGGGCGTAAACACCTTAAACCCAATACCTAGTCTTTGCGCCCAAAATTATGACGACTTTGCTCTCCTTCGGACATGATTTTGGACATTACGATTTCGGTTTGCTTCCCGGTTTTGCTGAGTTTTTTCGTTTGCTTTCTTTTCTTTCACTCCGTGTGGTTCCGGGAATAGAATAGTCCCACTGTACGACCTGTCTGTCGTAAGAGACGACTACTGCGGTCCAACTCATACACATACACCCTTCGTACACACTTACACACACTCCATAAACGCACACACTTCATACATCCACACATTTCTGTTTGGTTCTCTGTTCTTTTGTTCTTTTCTTGTTTTCTTTCACCCGTGTGAGCTCGGGAATAGAATAGCCCATGGTACAATCTACCTGTCCTAAGAGGCGACTACAGCGGTCCAACACTTACACGCGCACACTTTATACACGCATAACACATACACACACTTCTTACACAAACTCCTACACACACACGCCCCCACCTACTCATATATAACTACTCTGGGATTCCGTTTTATTTTCTTTTATACGATTCTGAGGTTTTTTTCCTTGTTTTGTACTTGGTCTTGGGGTTATTCTTTTTGGTTTTTTTCCTTTTTTTTCTTGTTCCTTTCATTCCACTTTTCTTTCCCCATCCTTTTGCTGGTCTTCCTTACTGTCGGTCCCTAGTTCGATAATGTTTCGGCCATCAGCTCTTGTTGTAGGTGCTCTCTAGTCCGTATTTATTTCTTCGGAAGCCACAACTCAGTCGACTGTAGGACTAGTTAGCATTTCTTTTCTTCGGTTCTTCGGCTTCGAGTACCACAGTTGATAGTACATCGTTTCTTTTACCAGCACTCCTCCTCTCTTCCCATAGTTCTTCCATGTTGTTCCCTTACATACTTGAGGCTTGACCTTTGGGTCTCGTTTTGACTTACACTGTTGGTTTTTCTTCCTCGTTCCGTTTTTTTTTCTTTTGAGGTCGAAGACTTTTCTGTTCCTTTACGAGAAACATCCGTCCTTTGACGACTTTTCTTCAGGGCTGAGGCCGTTCCACCTTAGTCCTCTTTGATTGTGCATTATCCGTCCGTCCTTTTTGTTCGTTTTCTTTTCTCTTTTATTATTGGTCCGTCGAGCCGGACGAGCTATTGTTTTTGGTATCCTTTTTTTCTTCGTTTTTTGTTTGGTTGTTGTTTTCGTAACGAGTTTTCTTTTAGTTTTTTGTAAGCGAATTTTGTTTTGTTTGTTTAGGTTTCTTTTTGTAGTTTGGTACTATCCACTTCTTTACTTTGGCTTTCCTACCCCGACTTGTTAATTTTGATGGGGGGGATTTGTTACGTTTATTTTGAACATCCCGTACATTTTTTTCTGTTAATAAAAAATACGCGGTCTAATAATTTTCAACTCAAATCCCTTTGGCGTCAAAAACGAAAATTAATTTAGTAAATTAAAATAACCCTTTCACGTGTTAATTCATTTATCTATTTGTATAATATCGATTCCTATTATTACATCTTAGAGCCTAATTAATAATAAATACTCCTTCTAAGAATTCCTCGACGTAAAGTTTATGCTAAAATTAAACAGGCGATAACTAGTTCTAGGTATTTGATAATTGATTCCTATGTGCTTTCCATTGAAGGCTTCGTGGAATTAAAGCCGCGTATTATTCCAATAAACCGTGTTTTCCAGTTTTATTTCCTTAAAAACAATATTACTTTGACCTCTGGTAATTAGTGAAACGAAATTAATATTCACTTGCTCTTCAATCTACACAACGAAAACACGCGTAGAATGGTTAGTTGTTTCCGTTTTTCTGTATGAAAAGTTCGCGCACGCCTTACAGCGTGGTGTGTATTTATGGGTTTTATAAAATTGTGATTTTTGACGATAATAAATTAATTTTATTTATAATTACTATAGCTCCTTCCGGCGGCCCTTAAAGCCACAATGAATGATCGCTCCTCGTTGTGATGGGAGGACCACCCCAAAGCGGGATCACACGCACCTGTGTTTCGCAACGTTTTTACGGATCGTTGAAGTCAACCCGACGGTGCTGACTCGAGGGTGAGTGTTTATATACTAATTTTCTTATATGGGTACCCGGTAGTTGTTGGAAACAACATATATATCACCTTGTTGGTGGTAAAATGACTGGTTGTTGGTATGTGCGAGGATATTATAGCGTTTACTGATTTCGTTGTTAGAATAATTTTATGTATAGAATTCCGTAGTTACAATGCTGATTTCGAGCTGTGATTTTTAATGGGGTAATTTTGTTCCTTTTTCTTGTTTGAAGATTGATATAGAGGGTCACCTAAAAATTGCAGCTCGCCATGTTAAAAATGATTCTTTTTTTATTCGTAAATCTGTATATTGAGTACCTACGAATTGTTCATTTTTGGTACAATTGTATTTTGTATATAATGTTGTTTTTTAAATTAGAGGTTTTTTTAGTTTGTAAATGTTTGATTGTGCGTGAGTGAGTATATTTTTATTTCAGGCCTTCTTTAATTTTTTTGTAGGTATAATACCCTGCCCACTCGCGGATTGAGCCCGGTCAATTTCTTCTTTTTCTTCCTCGTTTTTATTTTCTTTTTTTAGATTACGTCGCTGAACGTAGCATAATTACTGACGCCCTGGCGTAGGGCTGCGAATTTGTTTAGTTAAATTTCTTGAGCTCCGATTTTGTTTCTTGTAACTTTGGCTCCGATTTTGTTGTAGTTAATTTTTCTGTTACTTCGATTTTGGTTTTCATTAATTGGAGTTCCGATTTAGTTCCGCTTAATTTTTGGTCCAATTTCTGTTTTGCTTCTGGCCTGATTTTTGTGTTTGCAGTCTAAGTTACTACCGTATCCTTTTCTTGGCCTGATAATACTTATGTTTCCGTCCTTTACGTTCAAACTTGTATTTATTTCTTTTCTTTATTTACTGTGTGGGTTCGATCTTTTTGAATTTCAGATTATTGGTCTTGTGTTTTCGCCAATAATCCTAGTCGATTGAAAACGCTGGCGCCCAAGAATTTTCTTTTCCTTCCTTCCCTCTCTGTATATGTTGTTCTCCCCATCAAGTCTAGAGTTGGTTTTTCCTTTTTCCCCGATTCTTCTATTCTACCGCCTGTCCTTTCGACGTGGTGGGTTCTAAACTGTGCTACGGGTCACCAAATCGTTTGAAATACCATTTATTAATTGGTTGTTCCTTTTTCCTGGTGTACCATGGCATATTGACACATCCATGTACATCGGTTGCGAAAAACTGAGCTACAATACGAACTAGCATCTCGAAGCTTTGACCCCGAGGATAATGTCGACGAGATACGAAGGTCCGTACAGAGTGCGTACCGCATGGAACGGGAACCAGGATTTAGTCCTGTTCTCGCGGAGCCTGATTTCGCTTCCAAACTGGCAGCGGTTACGGCCGCTGCTCAAGAACTAAAACAAGTTTTGACTATATTTTGTGGAGACAAATCTTCCCCCGCGTTTAAACGGATTAGCTCCCTATGGCTACATACCGAACGACGCAGTTCAAGGCTGTCTCCAACGCAGGAGAAATGCCAAACCCATAACCAATTACTGCTGACCTTAGCTAATCTCCGCAAAAAAATCGACACAAAAATCAAGAAATTTCGTCATACTGTTACGTTATTCGAAACTCCGATAGCTATTTCTACTCCGGCACACACTACTAGTGTCGATTCCGATGAACCCCCTATGCTTACTTCCGACTCGGAATCGGAACCTGAACAGAAATCCGCTTCTGCTACCGTACCTAGGTCAGCCGCTACTCCTTTGTCAGCTTGCCACCAATACTACTCGGTGTCGAAGTGGAATTTAAAATTTTCTGGCAACCCGAACATCCTGTCTGTACATAATTTCTTAGAACGAGTGGAAGAACTCCGAAAGCTCGACATGTGTCGGAATTGCAGTTATTTGAGTCTGCAGTGGATTTGTTCGAGTCGAAAGCGTTACTTTGGTATCGTGGTTTTCGGCATAGATTTTCTGACTGGAAGTCGTTGTCTAATTTACTGATTCAACATTTTGGACCCCCGAATTTTACTTATAAGTTTGCTACTACTGAGGAAAATACTTTTGCTTCACATGACCGAGTTGTTAAGATTTCTCCGACGCCTACGAGTAGATCCGATACTTCTTCCGTACGTTCTACCGTTCTTCCTCCTACTTCTACTTCTACTCGTCAGGTCATCTGCTTTAATTGCGACGAACCTAGTCATGTTTCGACACGCTGTACTCGTCCTCAAGTACTCCATTGCCATGGTTGCGGATATAAGGGAGTTTCTCGCCGCAACTGTCCGAACTGTCATCCTACTACCAATAGTTCTTCAAATAATATTTCAACTTCTGTTCTCAGTTCTAGGAGTCAAACTTCTCCTGCTTTTCACTCTACTTTCTTTTTTGTCCTTCGTCTAGGTTATCCGGCTCCTACTATCAAAACATACCCTTCTTCGGCAAATATAACTTCGAACAAACTATCTTCCGTCTTTAGTTTTACCTCCTATTCTACTCCTCCTTCTGCTCGCCCTACTTATTCATTCTCACCCCCAAACTATGCCTCCACCACCATTAAAACCCATACTTCAAATTCGTGACTTGCAGATTGCTTCTCAAGAGTTTGTTCCCGCTTTCTTAAATTGTTCTAGTCAGGAAATTGCTGTCGTATCTCCAAGCACACATGTCGCTGAAGTGACAATAATTTCTAATTCAGTCAGCGAGGGTTCTGTAGAAGTTCACAAACCTGTATCTTTAATGTTTGTTGCTGTTGCTGTCAAAATTCTACATGTTCCTGCTTTCTTAAATTGTTCTACTCCAGAAATTTCTGTCGTGTCTACAATAACGGCTGTAGCTGAACTGACGATAACTCCTAATTCTGATAGAGAAGCTCCTGTTGAGGTTAGTGAGCCCATAGCTATAATGTCTACTGCTGTCGTTGTCCAAGTTTTACCTGATCATGTTTCGATACCTACTCTTACTCATTTTTCTCATGCTGACAAGATGCTACTTGTTTCTGTTCTTATAACTAAAGTTGATGAAATTCTGTCTGGTGCTGCTCCTTTCTTTCATGTTGATAAATTTCCTTCGACTCCTTTATCTAACATTGGCGAAGTTCTACTTGATACTGGTTGTTCTTGTAACTTTGATGAACTTCTACCTGGTTCTGTTCCTTTATGTAAGGTTACTGAAGTGTTATCGGATTCTGTTCCTTTTCCTAAGGTTGATATTCCAACAGCCAATGCTGTTTTTTGTCCTAACTGTGATACTTCTAGTCCTTTATCTAACGTCGATGAAATGTTACCTACTTTTGTCCTCTAGTTAACGTAACTAAAATGTGCTCCGCTTGTGTTTCTTTTTGTAAGGTTGATTTTTTACAGCCAATACTTTTACTTTTCTGCCGTTGACTTTCTTACCTCCAATCCTAACAACAAACAATTTTCTTCCTTAACTCGTTTCGAGTTTCCTAAACTGCCTTCCCCATCTCCTAAACCGCGTGCTACAACTGCTACACCCCTGCTGTCCCTGGTTCGCGGAAAACTGCCCCTAAGAGGCAGAAATTTCTATATACTGATTCAGAATCTGAACATGTTGGTCAACGAAATCCTGATGTCCGTGATTTCGTTTTGTTTTCCTTCTGGGGGCGTAAACACCTTAAACCCAATACCTAGTCTTTGCGCCCAAAATTATGACGACTTTGCTCTCCTTCGGACATGATTTTTGGACATTACGATTTCGGTTTGCTTCCCGGTTTTGCTGAGTTTTTTTTCGTTTGCTTTCTTTTTCTTTCACTCCGTGTGGTTCCGGGAATAGAATAGTCCCACTGTACGACCTGTCTGTCGTAAGAGACGACTACTGCGGTCCAACTCATACACATACACCCTTCGTACACACTTACACACACTCCATAAACGCACACACTTCATACATCCACACATTTCTGTTTGGTTCTCTGTTCTTTTGTTCTTTTCTTGTTTTTTCTTTCACCCGTGTGAGCTCGGGAATAGAATAGCCCATGGTACAATCTACCTGTCCTAAGAGGCGACTACAGCGGTCCAACACTTACACGCGCGCACACTTTATACACGCATAACACATACACACGCACTTCTTACACAAACTCCTACACACACACGCCCCCACCTACTCATATATAACTACTCTGGGATTCCGTTTTATTTTCTTTTATACGATTCTGAGGTTTTTTTCCTTGTTTTGTACTTGGTCTTGGGGTTATTCTTTTTGGTTTTTTTCTTTTTTTTTCTTGTTCCTTTCATTCCACTTTTCTTTCCCCATCCTTTTGCTGGTCTTCCTTACTGTCGGTCCCTAGTTCGATAATGTTTCGGCCATCAGCTCTTGTTGTAGGTGCTCTCTAGTCCGTATTTATTTCTTCGGAAGCCACAACTCAGTCGACTGTAGGACTAGTTAGCATTTCTTTTCTTCGGTTCTTCGGCTTCGAGTACCACAGTTGATAGTACATCGTTTCTTTTACCAGCACTCCTCCTCTCTTCCCATAGTTCTTCCATGTTGTTCCCTTACATACTTGAGGCTTGACCTTTGGGTCTCGTTTTGACTTACACTGTTGGTTTTTCTTCCTCGTTCCGTTTTTTTTTCTTTTGAGGTCGAAGACTTTTCTGTTCCTTTACGAGAAACATCCGTCCTTTGACGACTTTTCTTCAGGGCTGAGGCCGTTCCACCTTAGTCCTCTTTGATTGTGCATTATCCGTCCGTCCTTTTTTGTTCGTTTTTTTCTTTTTCTCTTTTATTATTGGTCCGTCGAGCCGGACGAGCTATTGTTTTTTGGTATCCTTTTTTTTCTTCGTTTTTTTTGTTTGGTTGTTGTTTTCGTAACGAGTTTTCTTTTAGTTTTTTTGTAAGCGAATTTTGTTTTTGTTTGTTTAGGTTTCTTTTTTGTAGTTTGGTACTATCCACTTCTTTACTTTGGCTTTCCTACCCCGACTTGTTAATTTTGATGGGGGGGATTTGTTACGTTTATTTTGAACATCCCGTACATTTTTTTCTGTTAATAAAAAATACGCGGTCTAATAATTTTCAACTCAAATCCCTTTGGCGTCAAAAACGAAAATTAATTTAGTAAATTAAAATAACCCTTTCACGTGTTAATTCATTTATCTATTTGTATAATATCGATTCCTATTATTACATCTTAGAGCCTAATTAATAATAAATACTCCTTCTAAGAATTCCTCGACGTAAAGTTTATGCTAAAATTAAACAGGCGATAACTAGTTCTAGGTATTTGATAATTGATTCCTATGTGCTTTCCATTGAAGGCTTCGTGGAATTAAAGCCGCGTATTATTCCAATAAACCGTGTTTTCCAGTTTTATTTCCTTAAAAACAATATTACTTTGACCTCTGGTAATTAGTGAAACGAAATTAATATTCACTTGCTCTTCAATCTACACAACGAAAACACGTGTAGAATGGTTGATTGTTTCCGTTTTTCTGTATGAAAAGTTTGCGCACGCCTTACAGCGTGGTGGGTATTTATGAGTTTTATAATATTGTACGATTCGACTGCAATAAATTAATTTTATTTATAATTACTATAGCTCCTTCCGGTGGCCCTTAAAGCCACAATGAATGATCGCCCCTTGTTGTGATGGGAGGACCACCCCAAGGCGGGATCACACGCACCTCTGTTTCGCACCGTTTTTACATACGGTAGGAGCTAACCCGACGGTGGTGACTCGAGGGTAAGTGTTTATATACTAATTTTCTTATATAGGTACCCGGTAGTTGTTGAAAACAACATATGTACACGGGTCTACAGATGCATCACCTTGTTGGTGGTAAAATGACTGATTGTTTGTATGTGGGAGGATATTAAAACGTTTACTGATTTCTTTATTAGGATAATTTTATGTATAGAATTCCATACTTACAATGCTGATTTTGAGCTGTGATTTTTAGTGGAGTAATTTTGTACGTTTTTCTTGTTTGAAGATTTAGATATAGGGTGACCTAAAAACTGATTCTTTTTTATTCGTAAATATGTATAGTGTGTACCTACGAATTGTTCATTTTTGGTACTATTGTGTTTTGTATTGTAAATGTTTGATTGTGCGTGAGTGAGTATATTTTTATTTCAGGCCTCGCTTAATATTTTTGTAGGTATAATACCCCGCCTACTCGCCGATTGAGTCCGGTCAATTTCTTCTTTTTCTTCCTCGTTTTTATTTTCTTTTTTTGACTACGTCGCTGAACGTTGCAAAGAAAGTGACTGACAGTACTCGATATTGCGGTACTAGCTGTTTTACCAGTTTTAAAAAGCCATTTCTTTTTATTGTGTGGAAAGGTTTATAATTCACACAAATGTAATATAGGATTGTATTTGTAATGGACGCATGCCGTGAACCACCTTCTTTCATAGATGCACAAAGATCAAATATATGCGCTATAGGATTAGGTAGTCGTGTTTCGACTAGTGAAGGTTCCACAACCGCTGCAGGCGCTATTTGATGATCCACTAATGTTGCATTACATTCTTGAAATTGATTCTGATCTGAGCTGTCCAAGAGAACTATCTGTTGCTGCTGGCTTTGGAATTAACGAGTTTAGCTTGCTTCCGCTTTTTTGGTGCCGTTGGTGTGCCGGTGTTAAATGGCTAAATAAACGTAAAAAAAATGATCATACATGAAAAACACTTTTTTTTACTCACCTAATAGTTGAAGGCCTTTCTCTTAGAGATTTTGTTTGCAAAACATTTTTGTTTGCTTTTTAAATGTTTTACTACATTTGACGTGTTTCCACGCGATTTTAATATTTTAAAACATAGTTTGCATTTAGAAGTGTCCTTAGTTGTTTTCTCAAAATATTTCCACACGATACTACTCATATTGTAATCAATATATATTATTAGAAGTTTTTTAGTATAAATAAAACAGGGAAAAAACAGTTACCGCGATTCCACACAAAACACACATTCCTTTCAGAATTAAAATAGAATGTGGTTACGAATGTGATATAATAAGCATCAAGCAAGCCCGTGTCCCACTCATGTCGCACGTGAATCATGTTAGGCAAACGGGGAATCACATAAGCATAGTACCGGCGCTGGAAATCGCTGTATATTGTATTGTAGTTGGGTAGTTGGCACCTTTCCTACACTGTGCAGATTACTTTCAAATATGGATCAACGCAAGCGCCGCATGTAACAGCAAAAATGTAAAACGTATAATTTTTATATTTATAGACATTACACACAAAAACTAGAAGTACTCGAAATACTCGATACTAGCTTTTAAATAACTACTATACTCATGATATCGACCATAGAAAATCGAGTACTCATTTTGTGGTATCGGGGGTTAAAGTATCGATACTTACTCGGTATCAATAGTATCGTTTCAACCCTAGTTGAAGGTTTTAAATAAACTAAACATTTAAGAGTTAGTTTATTAACTTTAACAGGTATGTAAATATGTTCCATATAAAATATACACAAAGTTTAAATTTTATTCGAACTGATGTCTTGGACACAACTTTCAAATCAGTAACAAATCGTTTTGGATGAAGATATTAATTTAATCAATACATTTCAACATGCGTTTAAAAATATTTTTCATGCTTCACGTAAAGCAACTAAACCAAGATTAAGTAATACTCAAACATCTATTTAATTCATAAATATATTAATATAACAAATATGATAGTTATATTGTGCCAAAGCTGTGGAGCAATTATAAATTATGTTTAATCATTCCACAGATAGTCGTCCTCTTCACTATCTACACCGATAATCAACGGTAGTGCATCTTCATAATCAAATGCTACATCCCTATCGCACCAGAGTTGTATCTTTTTTTCCGTATGACGGATTGGGTTTACCATACATCAGGTGTTAACAGTCGCAAGAGCTTCCTTCGATATAGCTAGTGGCTCCTCAACTGAAGTACTACTGTATCCAACGTGATCCTTATAATAACTTTTTGCTATACTCCAAATTTGTTCTATAGGATTAAAGTGGTATGGTGGAAGTCTCAAAACCGTATGACTGTAGCGTTCAGCCATTTGATCAGCTGCATATGTAACTTTAGGTTTATTCCTAGAAATACAAACAATAAGAAATAGACTATGTAAAATAAGAACTTACTGTTTCACTAATGTTATTAATTCACATTTTAGCATTGGTCTATCGTAATAAATATTATTTTCTTGCAACCACTGTTGAATGTCTTCTTTTTTCCAGAAATCTGTTGGTGCCTTATTAATTTGCGTACTATGGTAGCTAGCATTGTACATTACAATAGTCGATGGTTTGCTTAGATTAATTAAAATCTGATATTCAAACCAATGTAAAAATTTATCCTGATTCATTTTGCCATTGTAGTCAAACTCCGTGGTTTTTAAGCAAAGACGTGTTCGGCATTAGAAATGAATCCTTCTTCACACCCAGCGTGAAAAACTATATTGCAACACGTTAAAATCTAGGGGCAAGCTTTAATATATAATTACGCCGTCGCTACATTAAAATTATGCTAATTTGATTTTACAGTTCGCTTTTAGTATTAAATACTTAATATAAATTCTACTATCATTGTGGTATCCTCCCTTATTATGTATTTTGTCATAAGCAGTTCGTGTTTCGCGATTGGTTCTCATTCTGATTACTTCTCAAGTCAGGTCTACTTGAAAGTGTACATAAACACTTCTGAGTTGTATGTTCGGATAGGTATTAGCGCAACCGTAAAGAGATGGGGAAATAGTGAGAAAGCAACGAACAGCAAAATGGGGTGATTGAATTTCAAGTTGGTTTTAATTTGGATTTTGGTGAATAATGGCGAGGCGACTCCATTCAAGTTGTTGTGGTGCATTTTTGCTAGATTTGTGGCGTGTGCATTTGTTGGAAAGTGTTACCGTCATGGATGTGTGGTTGTGCTGGAATGTACCAGATCATTCAATGTTGGTATATGATTAACGGCCTTGAATTAAGTTGCTGTTAGTTTTACAGACTATCAAGGGTTCTGTGCTTTGGTTTGCTGCTTAAACATCCAAATGTTTCTTAGAAGGAGAGACTGGCCTATATGTAAGTCTTAAGTTTATTACCTGTTATGTCCAAATACTAAATTTTATCATGTAGTGAACAGCTTGTGCTGTCCTTTTGAAATTAAAAATGCTTATAAAAGAAATATCTTAGTAAACATATCTTCCTTTACAAATACGTTTTTAGATGTTCTCTAGCCATGGGTCTATTGATGAGGAGTTTTAGTAATTAATTTTTTTTTTGTTAATAGCAAAAGGTATCTGCGTTTCCCTTGTGGTTTCCCCTTTATGTGTATTTTCATAAACGCAGTGGCGACTAAATTTCTTTGGTCAACAAAATCGCCGTTGACCCTTGCTCACGTCTCTCCGCATAAGGTAATATTTAAACTTAGCCTGCAAGTTATGTGTTCCTATAATTTTGTAGTCACCCATTAACTTTTCGTACTTAGGCTCACTTCTGATTGTTAGGAACAAAATATTGTAGAGTAGAATTTATTTAAGAAGAGCATGTACGTCATCATGCGCACACAGCTAAAACGGTGTCAGATTAGTCCATTGTTTATAAATAGGTAAGTTCGTTCAGCATTTCAGCGGCGTAGATAATTTGCTGTTAAATGTTAATTTATATTTGTGTCTTTGACATTCTATATTTATTTCTTACGCTTTCATAGTTTTCTTTCTGTTTCTTTGTGTTTTATGCCATGCTTATCGCGTATTCGCCACGTGAATTTACACCACCAACAAATAAAACTTGATTTTAGAATATTTACGCTATGGGACTGTTTTCAAAACCCTAAAAAATTAATAAATCCGCTACGTCATTGACTTTTAAGGTTTACGCAAATGTCAAATGACGTACAGGCTCTTATTAAATAAATTCTACTATAACAATATACCTAATAAAGAAACGCATACATAGCAAAATCTTATATTTTTATAATTATTAGTATTCTAGTGTAACCGATCTGAAGGCTGACACAAACGCCCTCTATAAACGACACACCGGGCTCTATGATCTAACATCTAGTGGCAGTGGCTCGACGACTCCTACGTTATGTTGTTATAATGTAACCCAAATTCACACTGGGAAAATGGCGTTAAGGCGGGAAGATTTAAAATAAAACTACAGAATTTACCTAACTTGACTTTTAATCAAAATAATAACCACTAAATAAGTCATTGGCATGAAAGCATAGAAAAATGACATTTAAAGCAAACAGTGCCGTACTCAACCTGGGCGATTGGGGAAGGAGCACGGCAGAGAAACCCCCAAACTGCCTTCACACTTTCAACTGCATTTAGCACATCTTGACAAGGGCAGGTGACGTACAAGCACCCAGATCACCAACATTGAATTTGACGGGACGTCAACTGTTACCCAGACATACCACACATGACAACTGAAGAAACATTAGTGTCAACCAGCTAGTCATTTCTGGTAGGTACTGAGGTCGGCTAGGCCAATACTACCCAGCTAAAGTTGAAAAGGGGGGCACCATGAAGATGACCTGCATCTTGGCTACCAATGTTCTTCACCGCATGGACATAAAATGTTAGTAATATTTAACAAGGCTCGAACACACGCGTCCACATACATACATTAACAGTTTCCAATCCGTGATACAAAATATTTCACAAAAGCTAGACGACTTCCTATTATTTGCAAAAGGATGCAACTACAAGTACATTGACAAGACGACATGAATTGTTGAAATGAACCTATGGTATGATTGCGCATGGTTAAAAAGGCGCTTATTATTGAATAGACTATCTCCAACATAGTCATAAATGCAAACGCGAAGATCGGTCATACCAGAGGTTCAATTTAATTACATCACAACAATTATCACAAACGTTAAATACATAAACAAAACAACAAACGTATCATTAAGTTAAACCCAGATGTGAGCAGTGCAATGGCAAATGTGATTAATATGCTGAAATAAAACAATTACACATAAATAAAATGTCAAATGCATCACAAATATCAAACAAAGATAACAGAAATATAATCCTGTTCAGGTGCGAGCTTGCCCAATAATTTGATTTAATATAATGCCAGTACTTTTCACTGTTTGTCGTAAGATTACAGTAATGGTACCTCTGCTATTGATTATGCAATAAGTGCAACGCAATTGTAGTTCTAACTCTGCATTAAATACAAAATCAACATTATTTCAAATAAATAAATATTAGTTTTACTCTCATTTAGATATTAAATAAACAATTTAAATAAGTAAACATTAGTTTCCGGTTGTTAAACCAAACAACACACCTTTATACATAAAACATATTTAATAAAATAGTAAATTTACCTGAAATTACATATTGAACAATTCACATCAAATTCTAAGTCAAAAGCAATAGGTAACACATAAATATTTCCTTCAATGGTTAAATAACTAACGGTTTTATAATAAGTACCAACATCACACTCAAAACAAAGCTGGAATTACAAGATGTAATCAGATTACCTTAAATAGCAACTACACTATCAACATAAAACACTACCTTTAATAAAAAACCGCCAAGTGAAATCTTTCAATCTTCCATCTTGAAATCTAAAAACAAAGTCGTTTAACCCTGTCGACTAGATCCATCGTCTCCAGACATGCGCCCCTTGTAATGTAAATTCTGAGGTCACGGAATGCGTTCAGAAACCTGCAACTAGTTACTGAGCTATTCTAACAAATACCTTTAAATATCGAAATGTACACTGTAATATTTGCAATAATTATCAACCAATGAGAAATCAACTTAGAAACACTACGGATTACTACAGTATTACCGTTTACCACCAACAGTAAGCGTTATAACACTT
The DNA here is from genome assembly GCA_036346225.1 of Platerodrilus igneus. Classification (NCBI taxonomy): domain Eukaryota; kingdom Metazoa; phylum Arthropoda; class Insecta; order Coleoptera; family Lycidae; genus Platerodrilus; species Platerodrilus igneus. Next base: position 60,550 of record JARFIW010001668.1, read on the forward strand.
CTAGCGTCAGAATCCTGCCACGATTTTCAAATACTGCCTTTTAATAATCCAGCTATCATCAACAAATACAAACTGCCGTAGCCCCTCTGTTTTAACTTAAACATATTGTCTTAAAAATGTCACCCTTTGTGAAACGACATTAAGTACTTCCATCAATCCATGACTAGGATCATCCTTGTTATATTGAAATCCGATATCCTTTAAAATTGTTCATAAAGAAGTTTTACCTCCTTTAAATATGCCTCGTTCACAAAGATTTTCTTGTAGCGTTATCACAGTAATGTGCTCATCTGAAATACAAACATTATTCGCTTTTCAAGGTATTTGAAAATTACTAACAGTTTTATATATCTGGTAGATTACATTTCTAATTGCATCTTTGTCGAAACCATCTATATCAACAACAGGTTTCTTGCGTGAATGTATTTTTTTGGGCCTGGTAGCGCTTTACCTTTATTGGACCTTGTTCCAATGTTGTTTACAGTCCCTATACTAATATTTAAAATGATAGAACTTCATCAAATTTGAAATTATTCGAATGGAATCAAACACATATATAGAGAAATTACTTACGTCTCTTACAGAAGTGAACAGTAAAAAAAGGCCCATTATTAACAATTTCTTTCTCAAAATAGTCTATTAATGAAGCTACCATTTCTTGAGCATGCGCATCCAACGGTTTAGGCATTACGAAAACTTAAACGTTCTATTTTAACGGATTAAATTTGTTTTTAAGATATTTTTCTAGAGAATACTTATTTACGCACGGATTTAAAGAGTGGGCTTCATTCTGAAATGCTACTTGTCAATGCTACATGCACTTAAGGCGTGTTGTTTTCCATCGGAATACATTGATCTTGTTAAAGAAATATTATGAAATTTATTACACAGAGTCAAATTTAAATATTGGACAATAATATTTTCGATCTGTTTTCTCACAGAATGCGGTACTCAAATTTGTTTATTTTGATTTCAGCAAATAAATACGTTGTTCAATAATGCAACCACTTACATCAGTATTAGCGGTCGAAATATCTTTTTCAATCAAAGCCATTAAATTCATTTGGCTCTAATAAAAAGCATAGTTTTCCGTGAGTGTAAATAATCATTTTAAGAGACTAAGCCCTTCGTTCCATTTCCCGTGCATAAAATATTCGCTTTATTTAGTGTAAAAACCATAAAGAAAGCAATTCAAGCGTTAGTTAATTATGTAATTGTACTGAAATCTGTATTTTTATTATCATGCAAAGCAATTGCAAGTTTGAATTATTTATGTGTATAAAATATACTTTAGAATACGTTTCAATCATCATTTGCAAAGTATAAACAAACCCTTATTAAATATGCGTATAAATGTAATATTTTAATTCACTTTATGAGTTTTAAATACTCTTCAGTCTAGAAACTTCTTTATTCGTAAACGAATACGTCATTCTTTATTAAGAATGGTTTTAAATTAAATAAACAAACGTTTATTCAAGGAACTCGCGCAACCATTAAGAAGCCATAAAATCGATAAGAATTAATTTATAGCTTCCGCAGGCATGCGACGCGAACATTAATTCCATGCATTAGACAAAGATAAACGGCACGTTTCACGATAAAACTAATTCATAGTTTGACACTAATTAGACCATAAAGCGCACCATTCTTGTAAATTCTTACATAAGCTGTGACTGATTCTCGAGAAAAAAATCTGGAATCGTATGGAAAAAGTGACGTAGTTAAAATTTCGATATATGTCGGAACTTTATTGGACGTATTCTTTTTATAAATTCAAGATTTAATTCGCGTTTTATTTTTTTTAAAGCCAAGTAACATGTAATATTTAAGATTTAGTGCTCAGCGATTAATTTTATTTTATGTTACTAACTTTGCATCGAACGTATAAGTTAAAGCAATTTAAATTACTGTACGAAATCAAACAAATTCGTATTGAATGATTGGTAATCAATCTCATCGACGTTCCACAATTAATTAAAAAATACGCACTTTCGCAAACTAAGGTTTAAGATAATATGGATAATCTTGAACAATGGAATTTAAACATCAATTTTAAATTAAAATCAGAAAGGATTTAATACCATTGAGGGCAATAAAAAGAAGATTTTGATAAGAGCTCTTCAACAGCCATAAGTATACAATAAATTCGTCTTTGAAATTGGGATATTTTAATGACAACTCTTTATAAAACGCACTTTTTAAATCCTGGAACGCCTTTTCTCGATCAGCAGTCTATTTCCATCTTTCATTTTTCTTCAATAAACTCACCAATGGCACACACAACTCGGAATATCGCGGTATAAACCGTTTATAATAATTTAGAACCCCTAAAAATCCTCGCAATCCTCTCACATTCTTTGGTTGAGCAATATTTTTCAACTCGTCCAACCTTTTATTACAAATTTTCATCCCTTGTTCACTGATTTCAAACCCTAAATACGTAACTTTGTTTTTAAACAACTCGCATTTCTCCACGTTCAACTTCAAACCCCCTTCGTCCAGCCTCTGGATCACCTTTTCTAAATGCTCCAGGTGTTCTTGCTCGTTCCTAGAAAAAATCAACAAATCATCTACATAGTGCGAACAGAAACATTCATACTCGTTAAACAGCTTCTGCATGGCCCTTACAAGTGCTGCTGAAGAACTACTTAACCCAAACGGAACTACAGAAAACATGTAAATCTCCCCTTCAATACTAAAACCCGTAAACTTCTTACTGTCTTCATGCAACGGAATTAACCAAAATGAATTCTTTAAATCTAATTTACTGAAAATCTTCATCTCGTACACTTTGTACAACAAATTATCCAACCCTTGTGGTTGTTCATACTGCGGTTTCGTGATCGAATTCAACTTCCTCGCATCCAAACAAATCCTAATATCCCTTTTGTTGGGTTTAGGTACGATAACTACTGGGTTCACATATGGAGTTTTCGCTGGTTCTATGATTCCTTCTCGTAACATCTTGTTAATCTCGGCTTTAACCCTATTTCTAATAGCAAACGGAATTGGATACATCTTTGTATTAAAACGGTTGTCTTCCGTGACTTCTAACTTATGTACATATCGCCTCGCAAATCTTGGCTCTTCATTAAATAACCCTATATATTTATTAAATAATTCTCTAGCTTCGCCTTTATCTCAATACTCACTTTTCCAATCTGTTCCTCATTTATTAATCTCGCAAACATATTACATAACCGTACTTTAACCTGTCTATATTCATTTGTCCTATCCATTCCTAATCCCGACTTATCTATATTATTTCCATTCCTATATTCTGAACTAACCGTAGACACCATCGTTAACTTATCTTTATCAAATATTCGAATCGACCTATCCTTACCATCTATATTCAATCCAAAATCCTCTATAAAATCCATTCCTAATATGAAATCTAGCTGTAACCCCTTTGTAATTAAAAACTCTGCCTCTCCTGCCTTTTTATCCCCTACAAATATTGGTACACGGATGACCCTGTAAATCGTCGTTAGCTTTTTATCCAGTGCCGACCATAGATTAACCCCATCAATCTCTTCTATTCTTCCTTTTAAAAAAACAGCATGTTTTATCACCACCTTCTCGTCTACCAGCGACAACTGTGAACCACTATCAACTAAAGCAACATATACACAATCCCTTAAACTAATATTAATAAACAAAAGGTTTCTTTTATTCAAAGTATAATTATTTAACAATAAGTCTTTTAAACTATAACCTACGTCGATCTTTAATCCTAGACATTCGTTCTTCCAAAAATCCGCGTTTTTTTTTCTCCTGAGGGTGCCTCATGTATCTGCACCACCTCAATTTTATCCGTGTCCTGAGTCCTTGCGCTAGTCGTTATGTGGTGGACATTGGCGTCCCTGTCCGTCCGGCTGTATCCGGCCGTCATCCGCGTTGTCGTGCTGGTACCGGTTTTGTCCTTGTACGTCGTTCCCCCGGTGTTCCCTATTGTAGTACGGTCGTCGGTTTCCGTCGTGTCCCCAGTGATTTCGGTGTCCGTGGTTAAAATAGTCCTGTCGGTAGCTGGGTCGATGTTCGTGATTGAAATTGTCCTGTCTGTGGTTGGGTCGCTGTTCGTGGTACGCGTGTCGTCGGTTGTCTTCCCTATACCCCCGGTTTTGATCCCAATAACTTGTCCTTGTTTTTGCTTCCAGTGCCGTTGCCAAATCGAAGTTTCTCATGACCCTAAAATTCCCTCAGTGTTTTTACATTGTGTACCACGACCATCTTCGTCACCTCCGGCTCCATGTGGCCCGCAAGTAGTAAAACTATGTCGTCCTCGCCCAACAGGTGTCAAGTGCTGTGCCTGGTTGAATTTGTCGATTGCGTATTCTTCGCGAGTCCCGTGTGTCCTACTGTAGTGTCCCGTAATTAAATTTGTCCGTATGTCCGTCTGGTGCGTGTTGCTTCAGAACTGTTCCACAAATAACCGTCGAAATTCCGCGTAGGTGTCGTACTGTCGTCGTATGATGTTGTGCCACTTTTCCGCGTTCCCTGTCAATGTCGCCCCTACTATCTGTAATTTAGTCCTTTCGTTTTCCGTTTCGACGATCTCGTCCAGTCTGTCCAAAACCCCATTGGCTGTTCCGTCCTCCGTCCTTCAAATTTAGGTAACGCGTCCCGGTTGAATTTAATATGCTGTCCGTAGTCCAGTCCAATGCGCCTTCGTTCTAGGTCGTCCAATTTTTCCTGTATCTGTCTTACGTCATGTCCTACCCGGTTTTCTAATATCGTGACTTTGTCGTCCAGTTTTTCGTCTAGTTGTGTCTTAGTGTTCATATTTTCGGTCTGTATCGTCTCTAAAGTTTGTCCTAAATTTCTGTAGTTTGTCAAATGTCTTTTGTCGCATGTTTGTATTTCTGAAGGTAATGTCGTAAAACCGCTGACCATCGTCTCCTCTACTGTCTCGACGCGTGTCTTAATTTCTGTCCGTAGGTCCATTTTTGTCGCGTTCAAGTCTCCCTGAATCTGTACCCGTGTATTTTCTAATTTGTCATCTATTCTGTCTATCTTTTCGTGTACCTCAGTCCTTATGTCGTCCTTTACGTTTTGCATTTGCGTGAGTAGATAGTCCTGTGTATAATTTAGTTTGGCCGTTAGTTCCGCGTGTGCCGTCCTAAACTCATTCTTCAGTTCGGTGTGTGAATCTGTAATTTTGTCCGTCAGTTCCATATGTGAAGTTTCAAAAACCGTCCGCGACTCTTTTTGTTCCGTACGTAAATCGGCAATTTGTTTTGTTAAGTCCGTCTTCAGTTCCGTGTGTGAAGTTTCAAATTTGTTCGTTAAATTTGTTTGCAAGCTCATCAGGAGTCGTATTATGTCCTGGGTTCCGGCGGTTTCTGCTACCCTTACCTCCGGTGCCGCCGCCTGGTCCGTGTCCATGTCTATCACCTCCGGGTCTGTCTGACTTGCCTCCGTCTCCTGGATGTCTCCCCCTGCGTCTAACTCTATGTCTTGTGTCCTAATTTCATCGTTTAGTATCGTGATTTCTGCTTCAATTCCGTATATCCGTCCCGATCTCGTAATCCGTTTCATTTCTGGGTCAGTCATCTCTGCAGCCTATTTCTGAACTCCTTTGCCTGAAAATATCTAAATTACGGGCCCCACCTAATCTCAGGATCCCGTATCTTACTATTTCTGTCTAATTTCACTTGATCTAGCCTTTTTTTCAGCCCCACGTTGGGTTTGCCACCTTTTATATTTTTTATTACACCTCCCCTCCTCCCTTTTATACTATTATTTTGTTTGCTTTTGCTGCTGACACTCTCTCACTATCTGTTCAGTCACTCTTTATTCTATAAATTTTTATTTTATTTTACCCCCTTTTGTCGCGCCTTTTTATGAAATGTGCAACGTTTGGTTGGTTCTTTAATTAACTATTTATTTCAATGCCTCGACTAATTAAGCTCTTAAATCTCAGGGTGTTCAAACTACTTATAGTGAGTTCTGTTATAAGTAGATGTGCAAAGTCCAACCAACGTGCACACTCTTTTGTTTTAGTACAAAATATTTACTCTACTTTTATGTATGCCAAAATTTTACTACGATCAATGTCGCTTTGTGCCAAATTAAATTACTACCAAAATTATATGACTGTTTTGACGTTTTAAGATATCTCAGCACTCACCTGGTTTACACTTCGTTCGTGGCCGTTTTTTAACTGCTGGCTCAAAATCCTTATCGCCGTATGCGTCTTTACAATGATGTTCTATCTGGTTGAATGATCTGATACCGCCTCCAGGTGTAGTTCTCAAATTTAGCTGCTCCCCAATACCTGAAATAATTAACCCAAATTTAGAATTTTGAATACCCTGTGCTATAACTTCCCCTGTGCTAATTTCTGCTTTAATTCTCCACTTCCAATTGCTGCTCTCCAAAATTCCGCTCCTCGTATTCTCAATTAATCGTTCCGCTTCTTTGTATCTATCCAATTCTACTCGCCGTACTGTATAAATCCTCTCGATGTCCTGCTACAAATCTATAAATCGCTATCCAAATCTCACTTCTTTCTTATATAATTCCTCTCGATGTCCTGCTACCTAATATCGCTATCCAAATCAACTTCTTTCCTTGTATAACCACTCGATGTCCTGCTACCCAATATCGCTATCCAAATCCAACTTCTTTACCCTTGTATAACCACTCAATTGCCTGCTACCTTTCCCAATGTCGTTCCAAATCTATATACTTTTCGCCGTTTCGTCGTCACACTATCACTACTCTTTACACTTATTACTTTTCTTGCTGTTACTTATTTACGCTTCTTTACCCTTCTTCATTAAATCAAAACTCTTAAAAAAACAAATACTTTTATTAACTTCTTTTAAATCGTATACAAATTAGCACAGTATCAAAAAAACACGTCTTTTTACAAAAGAATTTCGAAATGGTCTCCGTTTGTTTGCTTTCCAAGGCGACCATTTTAACTTTCTTGCCTACTACACTTTAAAATACATAACTAAATCGTCCAATAACATCCTAACATTTCATTTGTGTCGCACATACCATAGTTCATGTCCTTTTACACTTTCCTTATTTACATAAAATTCTAGTATTTGTCCTAAATATTTACAGTTTACCAATCATATTTGAAGTTGTTATAACTAATAATTTTGAGTTTACAAATATTGTCCAAAAGTTGATTCTATTTAAAATGAAACCAAAACAAATCACACTTGAACCTGGATGCGTGGTTGATAGTAAACGTCCATAGACGCATCCGGTTTTTGGACGGCAAATGTACTTTCAATGGCCTTTAAAATTCAAACTCGGTATAAACCCTTGAGCACTGTACATCTTACCACGTCATTCAGTCATTTTAATATTACCTTTTGGCACTTAATTTCAACTACCATTTTGAATGGTATTTTAGTATATGAAAAATACGGCAAACATACATTTTTAAGTTTATGTGATCAAATATGTGGATTATTTTGCTTGGCATATACTACCTTGTACTAAACAACCCTTAGAACTCTTGGTAGCTCCCTTATACATTACATTGGCCCCACTGGTTTTGAATGAAATTTGAAATTCCGTCGGTTTTACTCTTTCCTGGTGTGCATAATTTCTAATTTTATTTAAAATCAAACCCCCTCTCGTATTTCTACATAAAACCCCTCTCTTATTTCTACATATTGTAATTATTCAACCCCTATATATTTTTTTTCTCAACATGTCTGTTTAACTATGCTACATACTAACCTATACTATAAACTAAAACAAAACTAAACTTTCCGTCGCATGAACTATATAACAACTATTCTACTAAACCCTCTTCCTGTACAACTTTATATGGGTATAGATTTTCCAAATGAAAACGCCTACGATATTCCCCCGTCATAGTAGCTAATTCAAATGTATTTCCTTCTGCAAAAATACGCGTGATCTTGTACGGCCCTTCATAAGGAAACAACAACTTCGCGCAAATGTTCCTGTCGCGGTTCGAAACTATCAACCTTTTTACAACCACTAAATTCCCTATTTCAAAAGTCGTCCTTTTTTTGATCCTGCTACACCTTCGCTCGATATCCCTACGCTGCATCCTTTCGATCCTACGTCTAACACTACCCAACAACTCTGTGATGTCTTGTACTTCGACTACTTCCCTCCATGGCCTAGCTGGTATAATCCCACGAATCAATGTTACCGGACACGTTTTCGTAACTGAACTCGGTATACAATTCATGAAATTTTCTATCTGCGGCAGATATCTAACCCATCTATTATGGTGCTCTTGCGTCGCTAACCGTAGATATTTTATTACCTCCCGTATATATCGTTCGCATGGATTCGCTTTCGGATGCCGTATACTGCTAAATGACACCTTAATGTGTGCTCGATTTAACCCGTTCCTAAATCTTTGGTTGTTAAAATAAGTCGCGTTGTCTACCAAAATCCTCTCCATTCTCCCTACCTGGCTTCCAAATTCTTTAATCGACTGTAACGCATGCACCGTGTTACTTCGCCTTGCTGGAAATAATTTAACAAATTTTGAAAAAACGTCCACCATTACTAATATGTGCCGATATCCCTGTTCACTCGTAATCAGGTTGCTTAAGTAATCGATAGCTACCAACTCCAACGGTCCGCTCACGTTCACACTCATCGGTACGTTCTGCAACACCACGTTCTTGTCTTTTCCTAAGATACAAATTTTACAACGATTAATCCTTTCTTTAACCACCGTGATATCGTTCCGTGCATAAAACGCCTCCCTGAATACCAAAAATGTTTTTCTTATGCCTATATGGCCAAAATTTAAATGAATTTCATCTATAATTTCCACAGCCGCGTCTCTGGATACCACTACCAGCTCTGCATCACCTATCCTTTTTACCACAAACTGCCCTACGATGGTAAATCCACGGTACTCCTCCACATTCTCGCTTGTTAATCTCTCGCGGATCGAGCTCACCTCACTATGCCTCTGCGTCTCCATAAGCTTGGCATTTGTCCACCGACCAACATCCCTGAACTCCTGCACAGCTACTAAACCATCCTTCATGTCTTTATTCGCTTCCACCTGCGGTCTGCTTAGAAAATCCGCCGTCACATTCTCTTTTCCTGGTTTGTGCTTGATTTCAAATCGTATTCCTGTAATACTAACGCCCATCTGTACAACCTGCTGTTTAGAAACTCCTTTTCTTCATAAATGTTACCACCGTGTTGTCGGATTCTATTAAAAATTTGTTACCTAGCAGATAAAAACGTAACTTTTTCACTGCATATACTATCGCCAACATTTCCTTCTCTGCCGTCGCATATCTGGTTTCGCAGTCTTTTAACACCCTCGAAATGAATACGATTGGTACCTCAACTCCATCCTGGATCTGCACCAACTCAGCCCCTATCGCATACTTCGACGCATCCGTTCTTAAAATAAATTCGTCTTTGAAATTGGGATATTTTAATGACAACTCTTTATAAAACGCACTTTTTAAATCCTGGAACGCCTTTTCTCGATCAGCAGTCTATTTCCATCTTTCATTTTTCTTCAATAAACTCACCAACGGCACACACAACTCGGAATATCGCGGTATAAACCGTTTATAATAATTTAGAACCCTAAAATCCTCGCAATCCTCTCACATTCTTTGGTTGAGCAATATTTTCAACTCGTCCAACCTTTTATTACAAATTTTCATCCCTTGTTCACTGATTTCAAACCCTAAATACGTAACTTTGTTTTTAAACAACTCGCATTTCTCCACGTTCAACTTCAAACCCCTTCGTCCAGCCTCTGGATCACCTTTTCTAAATGCTCCAGGTGTTCTTGCTCGTTCCTGAAAAATCAACAAATCATCTACATAGTGCGAACAGAAACATTCATACTCGTTAAACAGCTTCTGCATGGCCCTTACAAGTGCTGCTGAAGAACTACTTAACCCAAACGGAACTACAGAAAACATGTAAATCTCCCCTTCAATACTAAAACCCGTAAACTTCTTACTGTCTTCATGCAACGGAATTAACCAAAATGAATTCTTTAAATCTAATTTACTGAAAATCTTCATCTCGTACACTTTGTACAACAAATTATCCAACCCTTGTGGTTGTTCATACTGCGGTTTCGTGATCGAATTCAACTTCCTCGCATCCAAACAAATCCTAATATCCCTTTTGTTGGGTTTAGGTACGATAACTACTGGGTTCACATATGGAGTTTTCGCTGGTTCTATGATTCCTTCTCGTAACATCTTGTTAATCTCGGCTTTAACCCTATTTCTAATAGCAAACGGAATTGGATACATCTTTGTATTAAAACGGTTGTCTTCCGTGACTTCTAACTTATGTACATATCGCCTCGCAAATCTTGGCTCTTCATTAAATAACCCTATATATTTATTAAATAATTCTCCTAGCTTCGCCTTTATCTCAATACTCACTTTTCCAATCTGTTCCTCATTTATTAATCTCGCAAACATATTACATAACCGTACTTTAACCTGTCTATATTCATTTGTCCTATCCATTCCTAATCCCGACTTATCTATATTATTTCCATTCCTATATTCTGAACTAACCGTAGACACCATCGTTAACTTATCTTTATCAAATATTCGAATCGACCTATCCTTACCATCTATATTCAATCCAAAATCCTCTATAAAATCCATTCCTAATATGAAATCTAGCTGTAACCCTTTGTAATTAAAACTCTGCCTCTCCTGCCTTTTTATCCCTACAAATATTGGTACACGGATGACCCTGTAAATCGTCGTTAGCTTTTTATCCAGTGCCGACCATAGATTAACCCCATCAATCTCTTCTATTCTTCCTTTTAAAAAAACAGCATGTTTTATCACCACCTTCTCGTCTACCAGCGACAACTGTGAACCACTATCAACTAAAGCAACATATACACAATCCCTTAAACTAATATTAATAAACAAAAGGTTTCTTTTATTCAAAGTATAATTATTTAACAATAAGTCTTTTAAACTATAACCTACGTCGATCTTTAATCCTAGACATTCGTTCTTCCAAAAATCCGCGTTTTTTTTTCTCCTGAGGGTGCCTCATGTATCTGCACCACCTCAATTTTATCCGTGTCCTGAGTCCTTGCGCTAGTCGTTATGTGGTGGACATTGGCGTCCCTGTCCGTCCGGCTGTATCCGGCCGTCATCCGCGTTGTCGTGCTGGTACCGGTTTTGTCCTTGTACGTCGTTCCCCCGGTGTTCCCTATTGTAGTACGGTCGTCGGTTTCCGTCGTGTCCCCAGTGATTTCGGTGTCCGTGGTTAAAATAGTCCTGTCGGTAGCTGGGTCGATGTTCGTGATTGAAATTGTCCTGTCTGTGGTTGGGTCGCTGTTCGTGGTACGCGTGTCGTCGGTTGTCTTCCCTATACCCCCGGTTTTGATCCCAATAACTTGTCCTTGTTTTTGCTTCCAGTGCCGTTGCCAAATCGAAGTTTCTCATGACCCCTAAAAATTCCCTCAGTGTTTTTACATTGTGTACCACGACCATCTTCGTCACCTCCGGCTCCATGTGGCCCGCAAGTAGTAAAACTATGTCGTCCTCGCCCAACTTAGGTGTCAAGTGCTGTGCCTGGTTGAATTTGTCGATTGCGTATTCTTCGCGAGTCCCGTGTGTCCTACTGTAGTGTCCCGTAATTAAATTTGTCCGTATGTCCGTCTGGTGCGTGTTGCTTCAGAACTGTTCCACAAATAACCGTCGAAATTCCGCGTAGGTGTCGTACTGTCGTCGTATGATGTTGTGCCACTTTTCCGCGTTCCCTGTCAATGTCGCCCCTACTATCTGTAATTTAGTCCTTTCGTTTTCCGTTTCGACGATCTCGTCCAGTCTGTCCAAAAACCCCATTGGCTGTTCCGTCCTCCGTCCTTCAAATTTAGGTAACGCGTCCCGGTTGAATTTAATATGCTGTCCGTAGTCCAGTCCAATGCGCCTTCGTTCTAGGTCGTCCAATTTTTCCTGTATCTGTCTTACGTCATGTCCTACCCGGTTTTCTAATATCGTGACTTTGTCGTCCAGTTTTTCGTCTAGTTGTGTCTTAGTGTTCATATTTTCGGTCTGTATCGTCTCTAAAGTTTGTCCTAAATTTCTGTAGTTTGTCAAATGTCTTTTGTCGCATGTTTGTATTTCTGAAGGTAATGTCGTAAAACCGCTGACCATCGTCTCCTCTACTGTCTCGACGCGTGTCTTAATTTCTGTCCGTAGGTCCATTTTGTCGCGTTCAAGTCTCCTGAATCTGTACCCGTGTATTTTCTAATTTGTCATCTATTCTGTCTATCTTTTCGTGTACCTCAGTCCTTATGTCGTCCTTTACGTTTTGCATTTGCGTGAGTAGATAGTCCTGTGTATAATTTAGTTTGGCCGTTAGTTCCGCGTGTGCCGTCCTAAACTCATTCTTCAGTTCGGTGTGTGAATCTGTAATTTTGTCCGTCAGTTCCATATGTGAAGTTTCAAAACCGTCCGCGACTCTTTTGTTCCGTACGTAAATCGGCAATTTGTTTTGTTAAGTCCGTCTTCAGTTCCGTGTGTGAAGTTTCAAATTTGTTCGTTAAATTTGTTTGCAAGCTCATCAGGAGTCGTATTATGTCCTGGGTTCCGGCGGTTTCTGCTACCCTTACCTCCGGTGCCGCCGCCTGGTCCGTGTCCATGTCTATCACCTCCGGGTCTGTCTGACTTGCCTCCGTCTCCTGGATGTCTCCCCCTGCGTCTAACTCTATGTCTTGTGTCCTAATTTCATCGTTTAGTGTCGTGATTTCTGCTTCAATTCCGTATATCCGTCCCGATCTCGTAATCCGTTTCATTTCTGGGTCCGTCATCTCTGCAGCCTATTTCTGAACTCCTTTGCCTGAAAATATCTAAATTACGGGCCCCACCTAATCTCAGGATCCCGTATCTTACTATTTCTGTCTAATTTCACTTGATCTAGCCTTTTTTTCAGCCCCACGTTGGGTTTGCCACCTTTTATATTTTTTATTACACCTCCCCTCCTCCCTTTTATACTATTATTTTGTTTGCTTTTGCTGCTGACACTCTCTCACTATCTGTTCAGTCACTCTTTATTCTATAAATTTTATTTTATTTTACCCCTTTTGTCGCGCCTTTTATGAAATGTGCAACGTTTGGTTGGTTCTTTAATTAACTATTTATTTCAATGCCTCGACTAATTAAGCTCTTAAATCTCAGGGTGTTCAAACTACTTATAGTGAGTTCTGTTATAAGTAGATGTGCAAAGTCCAACCAACGTGCACACTCTTTTGTTTTAGTACAAAATATTTACTCTACTTTTATGTATGCCAAAATTTTACTACGATCAATGTCGCTTTGTGCCAAATTAAATTACTACCAAAATTATATGACTGTTTTGACGTTTTAAGATATCTCAGCACTCACCTGGTTTACACTTCGTTCGTGGCCGTTTTTTAACTGCTGGCTCAAAATCCTTATCGCCGTATGCGTCTTTACAATGATGTTCTATCTGGTTGAATGATCTGATACCGCCTCCAGGTGTAGTTCTCAAATTTAGCTGCTCCCCAATACCTGAAATAATTAACCCAAATTTAGAATTTTGAATACCCTGTGCTATAACTTCCCCTGTGCTAATTTCTGCTTTAATTCTCCACTTCCAATTGCTGCTCTCCAAAATTCCGCTCCTCGTATTCTCAATTAATCGTTCCGCTTCTTTGTATCTATCCAATTCTACTCGCCGTACTGTATAAATCCTCTCGATGTCCTGCTACAAATCTATAAATCGCTATCCAAATCTCACTTCTTTCTTATATAATTCCTCTCGATGTCCTGCTACCTAATATCGCTATCCAAATCCAACTTCTTTCCCTTGTATAACCACTCGATGTCCTGCTACCCAATATCGCTATCCAAATCCAACTTCTTTACCCTTGTATAACCACTCAATTGCCTGCTACCTTTCCCAATGTCGTTCCAAATCTATATACTTTTCGCCGTTTCGTCGTCACACTATCACTACTCTTTACACTTATTACTTTTCTTGCTGTTACTTATTTACGCTTCTTTACCCTTCTTCATTAAATCAAAACTCTTAAAAAAACAAATACTTTTATTAACTTTTTTTAAATCGTATACAAATTAGCACAGTATCAAAAACACGTCTTTTTACAAAGAATTTCGAAATGGTCTCCGTTTGTTTGCTTTCCAAGGCGACCATTTTAACTTTCTTGCCTACTACACTTTAAAATACATAACTAAATCGTCCAATAACATCCTAACATTTCATTTGTGTCGCACATACCATAGTTCATGTCCTTTTACACTTTCCTTATTTACATAAAATTCTAGTATTTGTCCTAAATATTTACAGTTTACCAATCATATTTGAAGTTGTTATAACTAATAATTTTGAGTTTACAAATATTGTCCAAAAGTTGATTCTATTTAAATGAAACCAAAACAAATCACACTTGAACCTGGATGCGTGGTTGATAGTAAACGTCCATAGACGCATCCGGTTTTTGGACGGCAAATGTACTTTCAATGGCCTTTAAAACTCAAACTCGGCATAAACCCTTGAGCACTGTACATCTTACCACGTCATTCAGTCATTTTAATATTACCTTTTGGCACTTAATTTCAACTACCATTTTGAATGGTATTTTAGTATATGAAAAATACGGCAAACATACATTTTAAGTTTATGTGATCAAATATGTGGATTATTTTGCTTGGCATATACTACCTTGTACTAAACAACCCTTAGAACTCTTGGTAGCTCCTTATACATTACAATATATATATATATATATATATATCTATATACGTATATATATTTATATATATATATATATATATATATATATATATATATATATATTATGAAACACACAAATTCTTTCATTTATGGCTATGCAAATTACTAGCTTGCTTTGTATAATTAATAACTTTCTTTCAATTTGTCGTAAAGTTAGTGTTTATTTATACATCCTATATACTGTTTTATTTATTAAAAATTTGCTATAAGCAATTAAATTTCATTTTTATATTTTATATATATATATATATATATATATATATATATATAAATGATCATTTGGGCTTTGCTTAAAAAGTCTAAGTTATTATTTAATCTTATTAATTGCAATACGTTAGTATTTATCAACCTACCTTGTGTAAAAACTACCTATAATATTTATATATATATATATATATATATATATATATATACATATATATATATATATATTGCTGTGAAACCTCCTCCGTCTGCAGGAACTGGCCCTTTCAACAAAAAAATTCTAGTCCCACCTATTGATGCATCATAAACTGCTGTGATCCTGTTTTCGCCTCGGCTGCTCACCTAATTTTATAAACCTCCTCATTCATAAAATTAAACAACACATTCCTACCACAAACATCAACGTTAACTCTATTTACATCAATATTCAGAATACATTAAATTTTCAAATTAAATTTCAGCATAAAATTCAGTTTTAAAAAGAATTTCAAGATTAATTTTATTATCACTTTAACGTGCATCCAGAATTAAAGTCCTTGTTGGATGCCTACTAATTAATATAACAATATAAGCAGACCGGAGTCTGAGTATAAAGGGAGCATCTACCACCCCTTTACGTTAATTAACCAGGTTCGTCTAATTGAGCTCAAAGACATACCCATATTTTCATCATAATTCAGAACATCAATACAAAATACCCTTTCTACTTAAACAAGCAAATTTCATCTTAAAATTAAAATTTTATGGTTAGTACAATTTCACTAATGTCCATTTAAAGTAAATCAATTATAAAGTTATTCAACACACACAAAAATGTCAAACAAAATAATATAATTTACCTGAAGGTTACTGTCCTCGTAGCATCAATGTACATCGTCCCTTTAGTTAATCACACCATTCCAACAGGATTATATTTACGGCTTCTAATTCTCAACGCTTTTAAAATTTTCTCCATCACCATGTATTTAAAGTTGTTTCTGGGCTTTTCCGGAACTCATCTGTGTATATCTGACCCTTGTTTCGTGGATCCAGACACGTATTTGAACCATTTAATTATTAACACCCCCGAAAAATAGCAAAGAATTCAAGCGTCTTTCACCAATATACGCCAAAACTGCCTACTTTTGTGTATACATTTGTCGTTGTAAATTTTGCTAATTGGTACAGTGATACTAAATTTTATTACCTTGTATCTAAGTGCACTGAAGTACATTCATGTTAGCACGTAAATAACAAACTATTTTGAATCACTAAAATATACGAGCAAAATTTTAAATTATTTTATCAAACTAAAATGCACTGTTTAACATCTTCAATCAAGTCGCGGATGTAAGAGCTTTTAACGCATCGAATAGTCAAAAGTCTAAAAGGCCGAAATTCATATTACCACCGGTATATATAGCAAAAAGCCTGTCTGTCGGTCTGTTCTCCAAAACAGACAATTCTTAAGAATTTCTCATTCTATGTTCTCAGTCCGTCGCTCGCGCGTCGGTTTTTACGAAATTTCACTCGCCCCATTTAAATCTCAGAAATTCTCACACGGCACGCAAACATGTCCGAGAAAAACTAATTAATTTTGTACAGAAATTGTTGTTTCTACCTCTGATATTTGCATCCTATTTTCAACCAATTGTGACCCTCGTGACGTTGCTTAAATCACGCCTTTTACTATATGTGTCTTTGCTTGACGCATTTTCTCTTTCCTTTTCTAACCTGTTCGTATTGGTGCAAATTGATATTCTTTATTATCGATTATGTTTTAGTCCATGTGGACTATCTGGGTTTAATAACCCGTATCGCACATTCTCGTGAATACTAAGCCCCGGTTTCTCCAAGATTCTTTGTAAACATTAATTATCTGCAAACTTTTCGCCGTACGTGATATTTAAACTACGCAGGTGTTCAAAATAATATTAATTCTCAGAGCTTTTTAAATAAACCCTGTTTTGTATTTCGTGCTAAAGCATCTGACCGTTTCCAATATCCTTAGAATCGACATGTTTATCTAAACAAATTAAACTGAAATTGCCTTTTAAAATACGCAGGTGTGTTCAAACATCCTACTTCTAACTAACACTTCTAGGATTTGCATTTCATTGGGTTTTTACAAGTTTCTATAGATATTATCTGTTACTAACGATTCAATTAACTTCAATTAAAAATAATAGCCTTTAATTTTAGTGAATCCTAACTAAATATTAGTTATTATCTGTACGTTTTGTTCAATACCGGTTACTTGAAATAGAGTTAATTAAGATAAATTTTGCACGTAATTTCCATTTGTTTAGGAATAATTACATTACACGCAGAGTTTTTAATACTGCTTCTTTTGATATAAAGCGTCTTGTACATGATTTAAATCTCTTATGTTTAATGAAACTAATAAATTTTTATGCTTCACGGTTTTAATAACGCGTATTATCTAATAATATTCATTATACACGGTGATTAAAATTATTTGATGTGATTATTTAATTTTCTACCCTGGTCTAAATATGAGTAATATATATATATATATTGTAGCGGGTTACTACTACCGCGTTTCTTTAATTTAAAACAAGTATAATAATGGTCTTTATTACTCACTGTTCACAAGTCTAATTAACAGTATATGCTTTATTTATAGATGTTTTCAGTCCACTTAATAATGAAGCACTATTACACTAATGAATTTACAAGCACTAATATCTTCTTAAACTAACTTCTTTACCATAGGTTCATTAACAACATTAACACAACTATTTGTTTATACACTCCTATTTATTTATGTATACTACAAGCTGCATGTATATTAGACACAGCATATCACATTTATGTACACTTCTCAAAAGCTCAAAACTGCTATTACTTTACAACGTTATAATTTATATACGACATTCTAGTATAGACTGCCTCTTGCATTCATTAGCGGTCTTATATATACTCTGGATTACAAGGATGACTCATGCTCCCGTAATTTCTAGAAGAATTCTGGAATCCTTGAGAATACGCTGTGCCCCGAGCGTTTTGTGTGTAATTGATTGCTAGAAGAATTCTCGTATCCTGAAAACTATGCAGAGTCTACAGCGCTTGTGTGTTTGATGGGTTGCCTAGTAGTAGCTCGCAACACTGCCCCCTCTTTAAAACCGTTACGTCTCGTAACTGTAGATACATTTTGGCGCCAATTCGATGACTGATGACGGTATCGGCAGCTATCTCCTCTGGTACATCCACCACGTCGTTGGAAATAACAGTCAACACTCTTTTCTTGGTCTTGGTAGGCAACCGGTTGAAAACAACAAACAAGGACCTGGACGTTGTTTCCCTGGAAAACTACTTCTAGCATATTTCGGACTATCCTCCAATCTAAGTGATCCAGTCCACAGCCCAACTTGGGCACCGCTAGTCTCGTTACTCCCTTTTCCATCATCTGCGCCTTAAGATTTAGCAAAGCCTCCCATAGATGTCCATAACTAGGTCTCTGCCATGAAGAATTTTTGGTGACCAGATAGTAAACATAACGATTTTTATCCTGAAGAACCAAAGCTTTTCCTACAGTTGGCCGCTGTTGTACTAATTCATCCACACATCCAAACTTTTCTTGAAAACAACAGCTATTCCCTTGACATTTCCAGATCTTGAGCTACGCAATGTGCAAGGAATACTCTTCTGGTGCTCTAAACAGATCTTGCTGTTTTCAACAACAACGCCAAATCTCGCTTTAGCGGAACCACCATACGCCGCCATAAAGCTCTCAAAATCTACATTTGGCTCATGATTAATAACTTGCCGAACTCCATTATCATTATTCGAGTCTTCCTGGTTGTTGCCAGCGTAGGATGTTAAACGGTCAAAGTGTACCACTTTCGGTTTACCACGAGGGGATCTTCTGATCCGGTACACCACATCATTAATTCTTTTTAACACTTCGTACGGCCCTTCCAATTGTCTTTGTAGTTTTGGCGACAATCCATGTTTTCTTTGTGGATTGTACAACCACACAATCTCCAGGTTACTAACCCCCTTCTTGTGCTCTCGTGTCATATTGTGATTTCATTCGATCGCTTGCTGCCTGTATATTCTTTCGGACGTTTTCGTGAATACTATTTGATCTTTCACGAAGTTTACTAACGTAATCTTCACCGGCGATCTCTTCTCCAGGTTTAAATCCAAACTGAAGATCACATGGTAGCCGCAATTCACGTCCTAGCATTACGCAAGCGGGCGAGTACCCTGTGCTGTCATGTACCGAAGATCGGTACGCCAGTAGGAACAAATGTAAATATTGGTCCCAGTCCCGTTGATGTTCAGAGACAACTTTGGCCAGGTACTTTCCTAACGTTCTGTTCATTCTTTCAACCATTCCATCCGATTGAGGATGAAGTGGCGTGGTTCTAGTTTTCCGGATTCCAAGATGCTTGCAGACGTTTTGAAACAACGCTGATTCGAAGTTTCGACCTTGATCGGAGTGTAATTCCAACGGAACTCCAAAACGACAAAACAACTCCTGACTAGTACATCTGCAACCGTCTCGGCTTCTTGGTTAGGTATAGCATATGCCTCCGGCCATTTGGTAAAATAATCCATTGCAACCAAGATGTATTTATTTCCTTTCTCTGATTCAGGAAACGGACCAGCTATATCAATGGCTACCCTCTCAAAAGGATTCCCCACGTTATACTGTCTCATTGGGGCTTTCCGTTTTGAGACCGGGCCATTTGCAGAGGCACACAATTCACATTTCCGGCACCACTCCTTCACATCTTCTTTGCAGTTCACCCAATAGAATCTTTCTCTCACTCTTTCGAGAGTTCTTTTCACGCCAAAGTGCCCTCCGGAAATACCGTCGTGCAAGTGCTGCAACACTTCCGGCACTCTACTTCTCGGCACTATCACTTGAAGTCTCTCAGTGCCATCTTCAAATTCCAGGCGTCGTTTCAAGATTCTATTTTCCATCATCAAGGAGTCCCACTGTGCCCAGTATGCCTTCAGGCTCCTACTTAAAATACTAATTTCTTCCCAAGCTGGTCGTTGTCCTTTATTTTTCCACTCAATAATATGTCCCAATTCGGCGTCATTCTCCTGATCTTCTCGTATTCTTTCGGGTTGCCAAGTATCATCGGTCACTGTCATTCTATGGATGACACTTATTTTCTCTTCCATCTTGGAACAATGATTGCAGTCCACCGGACAAGGTCTCCTTGATAGAGCGTCTGCATTCCGATGGCTAGTTCCTACACGATGTTCTGTATCAAAGTCATATTCCTGCAGCCGCTCGATCCACCTTGCCACTTGCCCTTCAGGATTTCGAAACTGCAATAACCATTTCAGTGCAGCATGGTCTGTTCTCAACAGGAATTTACGGCCGTATAAGTACTTATAAAAGTGCTCTACGGATTTGACGACGGCCAACAGCTCCCTTCTTGTCACACAATAGTTCCTTTCTGGCCGCGACAAGACCTTGCTGAAATACCCAATAACTTTTTCTTGTCCGTCCTGCACTTGAGAAAGAACGCCTCCTATAGCTGTGTTACTGGCATCGGTATCCAACACAAATTTCCCCTCCATCCGTGGATAACTCAAAATTGGTGCTGTAACTAGTAGCCGTTTCAGTTGTTCAAATGCTCTGTGGCAGTCGTCATTCCAATCATATTCTTGTCCATCTTCGGTTAATTTCGTTAGCGGTTTGGCAATGTTCGCAAACCCAAGTATAAAACGTCGGTAATATGTGTACAATCCTAGAAAACTGCGTAGTTGGTGTATATCTGCTGGTGTAGGCCACTCCTGTACCGTTTTTATTTTGTCAGGGTCAGCTCTTATTCCGGTCTCCGAAACGACATGTCCTAGGTATTTCACCTCTTTTCCAAACAGGTGACACTTCTTGGGGCTCAATGTAAGGTTTGCCCCCCGTAATCTCTGGAATATCTCCTCTAGGTTCTTAAGATGTTCTTCGAAAGACCGACCTAACACTATCACGTCGTCCAGGTACACCAGACATGTTTTCCAGGACAGTCCACGCAGTACCGACTCCATCAATCGTTCAAAAGTAGCAGGAGCATTGCATAATCCAAATGGCATGACCTTGAACTGCCATAATCCAGTTCCAATTGTAAAGGCAGTCTTTTCTTTATCGTTTGGCTCCAAGCCTACCTGCCAGTATCCACTTTTCAAGTCCAAGGTCGAAAACCATTTAGATCCGGATAGAGTATCTAAGGTGTCATCAATTCTGGGCAAAGGATAGCTGTCTTTCTTTGTCACATTATTAAGCCGCCGGTAGTCTACACAAAACCTTGTCGACCCGTCCTTTTTCTTGACAAGCACTACCGGGGATGTCCATGGACTATTCGAGGGTTCAATCACTCCCTGTTCTTCCATATCGGTGATAATTTGCTCAGCTTCCTTACGTTTTGCCAAAGGAAGCCGCCTGGGGTGTTGTCTTATCGGTTGCGCATCTCCAGTATTGATCTTGTGTTGCACAACATTCGTCCTTCCTTTCTCACTATCATCCAGTGCAAACACACCTAGATATCGTCCGACCAGTTCTTTTACCTTGCCCAGTTGGTCGCCATTTAATCCTTGACACGAGGGTATCAACATATCCAGCAACTTCTGTGAGCAACCGTCGGTTGGTTTATTTTTCGTGTCGTCCACACAACGTTTAATATGACATACTGGAATGCAACTTCCCACAATCATGCCTTTCTTCAGGGTCACTGTATGGGGATTAATGTTCAGCACCCTTACTGGTACCATATTTCGAGACTTTACCAGCGTTCTTCCAATCAGAAGTCCCTCCTGACCCATTCCCGATTCAGTTGCTTCCTTCATGCATACTTGTCCTTCCCGGAGCGTACCATCCGGGCGTCCCATTACTATCATTTCCGCCTTCTCGGGTATTTTCATATCGCAAATCATTCGAACTTGCATCGTCTGGTTACTCCTACCTTGAAATGGAATCTCATCATCATCTATCCGAAGCACATTTTCTTTCATGTTTACATGAAACCCATATTCTCTCATGAGATCCATTCCCAAGATCACTTCTTCTGTAATTTCAGCTACCAACACTCGATGATTAATTAATTTGTCCCCAATTGTCAACATAACGGCAGTCTCTCCGTGAGTACAAATTTTCTCACCACTTGCCGTTCGAAGACACACCGATACAGGTAGCACTTTTCCACGACCAACTAAATCTGGTCTCACAATAGTCCTTGTCGCTCCTGTATCCACGAGTAATCGGACACCCTACCATTAATTCTTCCATCGATATAAATGCTGTCCAGACTCCCCATCGACGATGCAGCACGGATGATAATCTCCGGGGCACTACGTTGTGCTGTCGACGTTCGCCCCCTTACGTCGACTTGCTTTAGTTTTCCTGCTGCTCAACCGGTTGTTTTTTTGGTTGAGTGCAGCGTCTCTGAATATGACCAACTTCGCCGCAGTTCCAGCATCGCAGACCCCATCTCCGCGGTCGTTGTCTTTCAAGCTTTTCCACACGGTTGATTATTTCATCTATGCTGTTCTGCGCTTGATCAGGTTCCTCTATGGCAGACCGAACTTTGGGACTCATTCTGTGTGATGTCTGCTTAGCTGCTTCAAATTCAAGTGCATGAGCCAGTGCGTCATCTAACATCTTTGGCCGTGCTAATCTTAGCGCTTGCTGTATTTCGCCATCTTTAACGCCATCCACAAATGTTTGTACAGCGAGTTGTTCGAGGAAACTATCTGGTGCTGTTGGATATGCCAATCTAACTAATCTGGCGATGTCAGCTTCGAATTCTTGCAGGCTTTCACTTGTCTTTTGCAAGCGGTTCTTAACTTGTGCGTGGTAAACCTGTGGAAGGTGAGCATCTCCATATCTCATCTCAAGTTTCGATGTTAAAAGGCCGTAATCATTCTGCTGGTGATCAGGAATCGTTTGTAAGATGTTAAGAGCTTCCCCCCGTAGGGCCACTATTAAGGAGATAGCTTTCTCTTTGTTGCACCAACCGTTGGCTATTGCCGCAGCCTCAAATTGTTTCAAATATGTGGGCCAAGGTGTTTTGCCATCGAATGTGGGTGGTTTTCTCTTTAAATTTAGACGTTATGGACTCGCTTCTTTCCGTGGTTCTTATTTCTGGAATGTTCTGATTTACAACTTGACTCGCTGTTTCAAGTGGCCGTGTTGTTAGTGAGATCACCTGTTCTTGCAGCCTCATCATATCTTCTTCCATTTTTACCAATTTACTGTCCAACTTTTGCTCAACTGTTTTTACCCGTTCAGTGAAATCTTCTTTCAATGCAATGGAGCTTTCCATTAATCTTTGTTCTAGCGTAGCTGTATTTTCATTCAACTTTGCTTCCATTTTCTTCGCGTTTTCACTAAACCGTTCTTCTATTTTCTTAGCATTTTCACTTAACCTTTCGGTAAGGTTTGTTTCCAGTTCAACTGACCTTACTACGTTTTCATTTAGTGTCAATTCTAGTTTAGCCGACCTCTCCTCCATTACGGATTTAAAATCCTTGAGGAAGTTCATTAAAGTTTCTGCCTCCATTTTACTTTGATTTCTTGTAACTGGCATGTACAAACTACTTAAATGTCTTTAGACTTGTGTTTTAAATTAATCACTATATACCTCACAAATGCCTGACACCAGTGTAGCGGGTTACTACTACCGCGTTTCTTTAATTTAAAACAAGTAATAACAATAGTCTTTATTACTCACTGTTCTCAAGTCTAATTAACAGTATATGCCTTATTTATAGATGTTTTCAGGACACTTAACAATGAAGCACTATTACACTAATGAATTTACAAGCACTAATATCTTCTTAAACTAACTTCTTTACCATAGGTTCATTAACAACATTAACACAACTATTTGTTTATACACTCCTATTTATTTATGTATACTACAAGCTGCATGTATATTAGACACAGCATATCACATTTATGTACACTTCTCAAAAGCTCAAAACTGCTATTACTTTACAACGTTATAATTTATATACGACATTCTAGTATAGACTGCCTCTTGCATTCATTAGCGGTCTTATATATACTCTGGATTACAAGGATGACTCATGCTCCCGTAATTTCTAGAAGAATTCTGGAATCCTTGAGAATACGCTGTGCCCCGAGCGTTTTGTGTGTAATTGATTGCTAGAAGAATTCTCGTATCCTGAAAACTATGCAGAGTCTACAGCGCTTGTGTGTTTGATGGGTTGCCTAGTAGTAGCTCGCAACAATATATATATATATATATATATATATATATATATATATATTACTCATATTTAGACCAGAGTAGAAAATTAATTAATTACAGCAAATAATTTTAATCACCGTGTATAAGGAATTTTATTAGATAATACGCTTTATTAAAAAACCGTGGAGAATAAAAATTCATTCGTTTCATTAAAAATAAGAGATTTAAATTATTTACAAGACGCTTTATATAAAATGAAGCAGTATTAAAAGGCTCAACGTGAAATTTAATTATTCCGAGTAAAGAAACAAATGGAAATTACGTGCAAAATTTATATTAATTGATTCAAGTTTGGGTAACGGGTATTAAACAAAGTGTACACATAATAATTAATATTTAATTTGTATTCGCTAAAAATGAAAGGGTAGAAGTCAATTTTAGTTGGAGTTAATTGAACCATTATTAATAATAAGCATAAAAGCCTGTGAAAATCCAAGATTAAAATACCATGAAATAAAGCTCTGAGAATTAATAGTACGATTGAACACCTGCGTAGTTTTAAAAGTCACGTTCGGCGAAAATTTTGCAGATAACAAATGGTTACAGAGAATGTTGGAGAAACCGTCGCTTATATTAACGGGAAGGCTAGATACGGGGTTATTTAACCCAGATAACAGTCCACGTGGACTGAAATAATCGATAATAAAGAATATCAATTTGCACCAATAAGAACAGGTTAGATAGAGACGGACAATATGCGCAAGACAGAGACACGAATAATTAAAGGCAGGATTTGAGCACCGTCACGAGGGTCACGATTGGTTGAAAATAAGATGCAGATATGAGGTGTAAACGTAACGATTTCGATACAAAATTAATTAGTTATTCTCGGACATGTTTGCGTGCCGTGTGAGAATTTCTGAGATTTTCAACTGGCGCGTGTGCAAGTTTTGGAGAATCGACGCACGGGCGGTCGAGATGGGAACATTGTACGCGAAATTCTGGAAAGTGTCCGTTTTGGGGACTATAACGACGCGCGGGCGAGCGATTATATAAACCCGTGTTAATATGAGTTTCGCTCTCTTAGATTTTGATTATTTGATGCTTTTAAAAGCTCTCTTAGATTTGATTATTTGATGTTTTAAAAAGCTCGCGTAGATTTTGATGATTCAATATTTTAAACAGTTTGCTCGTATATTTTAGTGATTATTAAATACTTCAAAAACAGTTTGCTCTTTACGTGTTATGATACAAGGTAATAAAATCTAGTAATATTTGCGAGTTTTACTGTACCAATTATTCAAATTTGTAACGAGCAATGAATAAACACAAGTAGGCAGTTTTGGCGTATAACGCGAAAGAAGTATGAATTTCTTTGCTATTTTTCGGGGGTGTTAATAATCAAATGTTATTCGTAATCGTGATTGGATCCACAACACAAGATTTGGATATACTTGAATGAGTTCCTGAGAAGCTCTGAAACAATTTTAGATGAATGGTGGTGTAGAAAATTTTATAAGCGTTCAGAATTAGAAGCCGTAAACATAACCCAGTTGGAATGGTAAAATTAACAAGGACGATGTACGTTGAAGCCACTAGTGCAGTAACCTTCAGGTAACTTATGCTTTGTTGTTCCATTTTTGATGTTTTGGTGTGTGTTGAATAACTTTATAATTGGTTTACTTAAAATGGACAATAGTGAATTTGTACTAACAACAAAATTTTAATTTTAAGGTGAAATTTTCTTGTTTAGGTAGAAAGGAGTATTTAGTATTTTTGTTCTTGATTTTGATGAAAATATGGGTATGTCTTTGAGCTCAATTAGACGAATCTGGTTAATTAACGTAAAGGGATGGAAGATGCTCCCTTTTATTCAGACTCAGGTTTGCTAATGTTGTTAAATTAATTAGTAGGCATCCTACAAGGACTTTAATTCTGGATGCAAATTTAAACTGATGACAAATTCGAGTTTGAACTTCTATGATACTAAAATTTATGCTGAAATTTAATATTGAAATTTTAATGTATTATAAATATTGATGTAAATAGAGTTAACGTTGATGTTTGTGGTAGGAATGTATTTGTTTTTTTCATGAATGAGGAAGAAAGTTTTAATTAGGTGAGCAGCCGAGGCGGAAAGGAGAGAGGCGATTAACAGAAGAAAGTCAACGGACCAGTTAATTTAAGAGGTTTCACAGCATTCTATATATATATATATATATATATATATATATATATATATACATTGCCGTGGAACTACGCTCTAATTTAGTACTCTCTCAAAAACATTCGACTTCCCCCATCTTTACCGTCAAACTATTTTTAAACTCTGAAAGTTCTTTCGTTGATTTGTCAATTTTCTCGCTTAAGGTTTCATTCATTCGATCAACTTTTCTATGCGATTCAGCACTCATTTCTCTAATCTCCACAAACTTCCTATTAGATTCTTCCCTACTTGATCTCATTTCCTGTAGCATTCTCATCATCAATTCATCGACTGATCCCTACTACCTCCAGCTTCCTCTATTTCGAAGTTTTATCACACAAGGCACTATCGTCACTTCCAATTTCCACTCCTTGGCTCCTTAACCACTCCTTTCTCTGCATACGATCAAATCACTCACACACACACTAAAACACTCTTAAATTTATACAAAAAAAACCTGAAACTCTCTCTCTCAGATCGCCAGTTTCCTGGAATAAAATCACTAAAATTTTATCTGGAATTCGAGTCTCACTTTTGGGTCGCCATAAGATTGCCGTGAAACTCCGCTCTAATTTAGTACTCTCTCAAAAACATTCGAGCCCCAACGTTGGGCCGTTATAAGATTGCAGTGTAACTCGGGTAAAACCTTCACCAACAAAAATATTTTCGAAAATTTTATAAAATTTTCAAAATTCGAAAATTCGAAATTAAATAATACACAACAAAATATTTCTTACCCGTTTTCCTCTCTTCCTCGGTTGAATGGCCTTCTTCAACTGCTTCCGACTAGCTCATTTGGGCTACCTTTTGGATATCTATAGTCACTCTCATATTCTATCATTCACGCACACTCCCAATAAAACCACAAAATACAACAAACATACAATATTTTATTTATTACTATTTACAAAAGAAATTCAATATTGTCCATATTTCATTGTTCAGGTTACACTTCAGTAAATTTTATTTTGTAATGTCCTGTATTTTATTTTAAAATCATCAAACACATAAAATGTACCTGGAGTAAATGGGCCTTGATTAATACCTTCTCTAAAATTCCTTCTTTATAATTTATTTATTTATTTTTTTTAATCTAAGTATACTCTGGGGTAGGGTGAGCTCATGATAACCCAGCTAATTATGCATAATGTATGCCCTTCTACTTCTCTAAAAAAAACAAAGCCATGTACTCATCACAAAAATTTCACGTTCTGATGAAACGTTTAAAAGCTTTATAGACACCTTCAAATTTCTAGTTGAATACCATAATAAAGTTATTTACACGTATTAACTTCAATACGTAAATAATCCACACTACCTTGAAAAACACTCTCATACGTCACCCAATATTTACAGTTTATAAGAATCACAATTTCAAAATCGTTACTTGGACATTTCTAGATCTCCGCTCTGTAGATGATGGTAGGTATTTCTTTTATCTGGTTTGCATGCCGTTTCTAGCTGTTACTAGACGAACTCCATCTAAGTTCAACTGCTAACGCTGCCTTCACGGTGCAACCAAATTCCAAATTCCATTTCAATTATACGTCTTTCACAAATATTTACTGTAATCTCCGTTACTTAAACGTCCCGACACGAGTTGGTTAAAAATTATAGGTGATACCTCAATTAAAATTATAATCTCGGCACACTAACCGCGTACTAATTAAGAGGCTACCACTATGCAATATAATTTAAACGATTTTATAATACTTACAACTCGTGTTGACTTTCATACGTCGTTTGAGACGATCCAAATAATAAGGGCATTTATAATGTTCTCGTAAACTATTTATATCTTTAGATTGCTACCTCCTGGCCACGTTTATTCAAAATCTCTTGCTCACAACAACACATTCCCACAATTTTGCACTCACCCCGATTTTCAAATCCGCGAATTTCAGTACGTCGGTACAATATTTTCAGAAAATTACGCTACACTATCCTCGTGTTTATATCAAGTCAAACTAACATATCGACCAATCGTAGACCCACTGACGTTTCTCAAATCCCTCCTATACTACCGTTGTCTCATGCTTATGCGTTTTCTACGTCTCCTTCTAACCTTGCTTGAGTGGTAGAAAATCAATATTCTTGTGTGTACGCTGTCTACCACACGTGGACTTCCTACGTGATTTAACTAACCCCTCATTAGCATTTCCCGCAAATATAAGCGACGGTTTATCCGATATTCTTTGTAACCGTTTGCTATCTACAAAAATAATTGAAAGATTGACATTTCCAAACTACGCAGGTGTTCAATCGTAACGAACGTTTTAAATACATTTCTCGGAGTTGTATTGCAGCGTATTTTAATCCCACCGATATATTTGTCTGTTAGCAACGCGTCTCACCTTGGTATTATTGGGTTTTTACACGCTTTTATGCATATTATACATCAATAATCGTTCAATTAAATTCAATTCAATTAATAAATTAATGGCGTTGGCTTCTACCATTTAATTTTTTGTAAACCTACTAAATATTTATCATTATTTGTAAAATTTCGTTAATACCTAATACTTAAAAATGAACTAACTAATATAACTTTCGCACGTAAATTCTGGTTGTTCCTTTATACAGGGTGTTTTGAAATTGCTTCGTTTATATTTATTTTTAATCTTTTAAAACCACTATATAATCCCCCTATTTCAATTCTAAAAAAAAATATTCCCGGGTTTTTCTGAAATTTAAATACCTACATTCTAATTTAATCTTATCTGCTATTTCTATACACCTATCTACTCACCTAACACTACCTATACCTATTTATCCAACCTATCACTACTTATCTACCTATTTCTATCTATTTCTACACCTATCTCTACTTATTTCTATCTATCTACACCTATCTTTATTTCTAATTAACTATTCACACCTATCACTATCTCTTGCCTAACTATTTCTATCTATTATAAACTCTTCACAAAATTTCATTGTATTTTCTCCTTTTATTTCCCCCTTTAGTCCTTTATTGACTCTTTACGTACATCTTTTTGGTACTTTTGTCTTTATTTTCAGTCTTCGTAACTTTTCACCTCACCTATTATCACTATCTATTCTTATCCTAACTATACCTACCTAATTCTATACCTATATCTAACTATTTCCCATATTTATCCTATACCTAATCTTCTTTTCTATATACACCTATTTCTATCCCTATCTATTTAAATTTTACTCTATTATACACCTATCTCTACCTTTCTATATACATCTATCCATATTTATCCTATTTCTACATCTACTTTTTTATATATCTATCGCTATCTCTAACTATTCAACTTCTACACTAAAATTCATCTATCTCTATCTTTTGTTCATCAAGTTATTTAAATCTAACTCTCCTCTTGACCCTGCAAGTCTTTCTTCTAACAATCCTGATACTCTTCATCCCTATTTCTGCTCCTTCTATTTCTATACTTATCATCCCTGTTACTTCACATAAAATAAACTTACCTCTATTATCTTGACTCTTAAATATTTCTTCTTCATTCTCTATACTTGTCTGTTTTTCATTTATTATACTTTCTCTTTCTGTGGACAAACCAAACGATACTACCTCTACATCTTTAATTTCCCCCTTTTTACAAAATTTTTCCTCTCTTCTAGACCCTTCATGTACAATATTCAATTCACAAAAATTTTTTAAATTTAAATCCAACTTACCAAAATTATCTTTGCCCTTTACTTCACTTATGCCTATATTAGCTACTTGTGTGTCACATAATGCTGTATTTACCTCTAACCCTTTTAATTCTGACTCATTATCCACCATTAATTCTGCGCCTGACTCTACCTCTACTTGTTCAGCTTCTTCTTTTACTATTACTTGTACCTCATCTAACTCTTCCTCACTATATTCCCCTGAGTCGATCTCTCTCACTTCTTCATCATCTCCCTCTATACTATTAATACATAACCCCATGTCATCTTTCGTGACATCATAACTTGCCTTCCAGGGCAATATCCTATCCCTAATCCTAACTATTTTCCTCTCCATATCTATTATAACCCCTAACTTCATCATGCAATCGACCCCTATTATCCCTTTAAACTTTAACCCAGGTACAATGATAAATTCTTGTTCACAGCTTACTGAACCTAACTCTACTTTCAAAATAACTACGCTATGTACAACAGCAAATCGTTTTTTATTCGGCGCAACCAGGTGACTTCTTTTTATTGACATTATCCTATCACACACTTTATTTTTAATTTCATTGACGAATTCCTCCAATACCAAACTCGCCTCAGCTCCTGAATCTAATAAAGCTCCTAAATTTTTCTCAAAAATTTTAATTTCAATTATTAGCAAACAAAATTTTTCTACTATTTCTGGCTCAATTTCTTCTTCAATTTTCAAAAATTCCCAAGGATGTACATACTTGTACACAGTGAAGTCTAGTGGTTTGTCCGTCTTTAAAAATCCTGTCCAGGTCTGTTTTCCTACTCGGTTCTGGTCTAGCCGTCACTTCAGCATATGTCCTAGGCGTTTCCACTCGTTCCGTGTTTGTATTAGCAGTCCCCCTTATGTCCGGTGAACTGTTCTGTCTTGTAGGTCCCGGACTCGGTGCAGGTCCCCTTCCTAAACTGTTACTTCTAAAATATGGCCGTCGCTGTTCCCAATTCTGTCGTTGGTATGCTTAACTATTCCCCCGTCTAGCGTAGTTTTCTCGTCTATTGTCGAACCTAACCGTGTTGATCTTTCTTTCCCTATGTTCCGGAGGTCGTCCACTACTTACGTCATCGTACCTCTGCAGGTATTCCAAAAACATTTGTCTGTCCACTATGTTCTGTAGTGCAACGTGTTGTCTTACCTCTACCTCGAAGTGTCGCTAGGAATATTTTATAATTTGTCGGTCCGTCAGTGGTGGGTTCAGTTGCTTTGCTATGCTATACTTTCGTATAGCATATTGCTCCCTACTTCCTGAAAATTCTCCCTTAAATTTCCCCGTGATTAAGTCGTCACGCACCTGGTCTTCTCTGTGGTCACTCCAATAATGCTTTAAAAATCTGTCTTCAAAGTCCGTGTAGGTGTCAATTTCCTGTCCTATTAAATTATACCAAGCTTCAGCATGGTCTTTTAGTAAAGCATTTACAATATTTAATTTTGCCTGTTCATCGTATACGTTATTTATTAGACCTCTAACGTTATTAATAAATAGTTGCGGGTTTACTCTACTATCCCCATAAAATTTCATTTGCTGCTCTAAAGACACATTACCTGTTACAAACCTTGGACCATCCCCCATTAAAGTCGCTACATTATGCTTAATCCCGGTCACTTCTCTCTCAACCCGACCTAACTGATCCTTACACGAGTCCGTTACCTCCGTCATTTTCGCATTAATCTCGTCCTCACAGAAAATCCTTACATCAGTCCTTAATTGTCCCATTTCCAAATTTAAACCTCTAATATCGCGATCATTTTTATCAACCCGATTTTCAACTTCCCCATCTTTACCGTCAAACTATTTTTAAACTCTGAAAATTCTTTTGTTGATTTGTCAATTTTCTCGCTTAAGGTTTCATTCATTCGATCAACTTTTCTATTCGATTCAGCACTCATTTCTCTAATCTCCTCAAACTTCCTATTAGATTCTTCCCTACTTGATCTCATTTCCTCTAGCATTCTCATCATCAATTCATTTCCAGCTTCTCCTGATTCCGTCCTCGACTGATCCCTACTACCTCCAGCTTCCTCCATTTTCGAAGTTTTATCACACAAGGCACTATCGTCACTTCCAATTTCCACTCCTTGTCTCCTTAACCACTCCTTTCTCTGCATACGTTCAAATCACTCTCACACACACACACACACACACACACTAAAACACTCTTAAATTTATACAAAAAAAACCTGAAACTCTCTCTCTCAGATCGCCAGTTTCCTGGAATAAAATCACTAAAATTTTATCTGGAATTCGAGTCTCACTTTTGGGTCGCCATAAGATTGCCGTGGAACTCCGCTCTAATTTAGTACTCTCTCAAAAACATTCGAGCCCCAACGTTGGACCGTTATAAGATTGCCGTGTAACTCGGGTACAACCTTCACCAACAAAAATATTTTCGAAAATTTTATAAAATTTTCAAAACTCGAAAATTCGAAATTAAATAATACACAAAAAATATTTCTTACCAGTTTTCCTCTCTTCCTCGGTTGAATGGCCTTCTTCAACTGCTTCCGGCTAGCTCAATTGGACTTCCTTTTGGATATCTATAGTCACTCTCATATTCTATCATTCACGCACACTCCCAATAAAACCACAAAATACAACAAACATACAATCTTTTATTTATTACTATTTACAAAAGAAATTCAATATTGTCCATATTTCATTGTTCACGTTACACTTCAGTAAATTTTATTTTGTAATGCCCTGTATTTTATTTCAAAATCATCAAACACATAAAATGTACCTGGAGTAAATGGGCCTTGAATAATACCTTCTCTAAAATTCCTTCTTTATAATTTATTTATTTATTTTTTTAAATCTAAGTAAACTCTGGGGTAGGGTGAGCTCATGATAACCCAGCTAATTATGCATAATGTATGCCCTTCTACTTCTCTAAAAAAAAACAAAGCCATGTACTTTTCACAAAAATTTCACGTTCTGATGGAACGTTTAAAAGTTTTATAGACACCTTCAAATTTCTAGTTGAATACCATAATAAAGTTATTTACACGTATTAACTTCAATACGTAAATAATCCACACTACCTTGAAAAACACTCTCATACGTCACCCAATATTTACAGTTTATAAGAATCACAATTTCAAAATCGTTACCTGGACATTTCTAGATCTCCGCTCTGTAGATGATGGTAGGTATTTCTTTTATCTGGTTTGCAGGCCGTTTCTAGCTGTTACTAGACGAACTCCATCTAAGTTCAACTGCTAACGCTGCCTTCACGGTGCAACCAAATTCCAAATTCCATTTCAATTATACGTCTTTCACAAATATTTACTGTAATCTCCGTTACTTAAACGTCCCGACACGAGTTGGTTAAAAATTATAGGTGATACCTCAATTAAAATTATAATCTCGGCACACTAACCGCGTACTAATTAAGAGGCTACCACTATGCAATATAATTTAAACGATTTTATAATACTTACAACTCGTGTTGACTTTCATACGTCGTTTGAGACGATCCAAATAATAAGTGCTTTTATAATGTTCTCGTAAACTATTTATATCTTTAGATTGCCACCTCCTGGCCACGTTTATTCGAAATCTCTTGCTCACAACAACACATTCCCACAATTTTGCACTCACCCCGATTTTCAAATCCGCGAATTTCAGTACGTCGGTACAATATTTTCAGAAAATTACGCTACACTATCCTCGTGTTTAAATCAAGTCAAACTAACATATCGACCAATCGTAGACCCACTGACGTTTCTCAAATCCCTTCTATACTACCGTTGTCTCATGCTTATGCGTTTTCTACGTCTCCTTCTAACCTTGCTTGAGTGGTAGAAAATCAATATTCTTGTTTCTGCGCTGTCTACCACACGTGGACTTCCTACGTGATTTAACTAACCCGTCATTAGCATTTCCCTCGAATATAAGCGACGGTTTATCCGATATTCTCTGTAGCCGTTTGCTATCTACAAAATAATTGAAAGATTGACATTTCCAAACTACACAGGTGTTCAATCGTAACGAACGTTTTAAATACATTTCTCGGAGTTGTATTGCAGCGTAATTTAATCCCACCGATATATTTGTCTGTTAGCAACGCGTCTCACCTTGGTATTATTGGGTTTTTACACGCTTTTATGCATAGTATATATCAATAATCG
Organism: Platerodrilus igneus; assembly: GCA_036346225.1. Classification (NCBI taxonomy): domain Eukaryota; kingdom Metazoa; phylum Arthropoda; class Insecta; order Coleoptera; family Lycidae; genus Platerodrilus; species Platerodrilus igneus. Next base: position 94,712 of record JARFIW010001668.1, read on the forward strand.
TTCAATTAAATTCAATTTAATCAATAAATTAATGGCATTGGCTTCTACCATTTAATTTCTTTGCAAACCTACTAAATATTTATCATTATTTGTAAAATTTTGTTAATACCTGATACTTAACAATGAACTAACTAATATAACTTTCGCACGTAAATTCTGGTTGTTCCTTTATACAGGGTGTTTTGAAATTGCTTCGTTTATATTTATTTTTAATCTTTTAAAACCACTATAATATATATATATATATATATATATATATATATATATAGCTGTGACCAGCCTCTTATATCGTTGGGAGCCACAAATATTGGTGTGACTTGGGTACAGCCTAATTGAATCAATGAGGATACAATAGAAAATATGAAACTACTATCTTTCATTTCCAGGCTAGTTCAGCGGAAGGTATGTTCTGCATTTTATCAAAAGAAATGAAACAGAAATTTCAAGAAACATCTATGAACATTCTTGTATGCCTTCAAAAACATTTTTCTATACATAGTATCTAAAGAATCTCTTACATTCAAGAGATATAAATAACGTTTATAAAAACAATTTACGGCTTAAGCTTAGACAGAAAACCTTACCTAATGATTACTTACGATTAAAATAATCCTCATCTAATCCTTATTAACAATTACAGAACTCAAACATCACCTATGAATTAAAAAAATTCTATTTAAAATTGTCGGGATAATTTACCTATTCTTTTATTACTTCAGTTGTCAGTGTAATTTTGGTCAACAACGCTGGACAGTGAACAGATAACTTAGTAATGATTAAAATGCTTGGAACTCTTACCTCAAAATTGTCGAAAATTATCCCCTTGACAAATAATTTTTATGAAAATAAAATTTTATTCTCGCTAATTTACTGAAATATCCCATTAGATTACAAAAAACAAAACAAAATCATACTTGCAGTTGATATTGTCAAATAGCGCTTATAAAAATTTTCTTTCCATTGTAATTAACGGCACTAAATACTTCCTGGTTCCACTTCAAATTTCCATTTATAAACAAGCTTGACGTTGAAATATCAGTTTGCAAAGTGCATTTATTTTTAATCAACTAAAATCAGCAGTTTATCTTGTACCAATATTATTTATATTAATGTGATAAATCTTCATTGTACTTTATTAAAAAATTCTGCATCATCACTTATTCAAAGTTCTATATTACATATTGCATGTCGTGAAATGGATTATAAATAACTCGAAACTTACAAGTTCTTGACGTGAGCATCAATGACCTCGTTCGAAATCATTTCCGTCTTATATACTAAAATTCTAAATTCTATTCCATTCTAGATCATGTTCCCAGAGATTAGTCACGGATGATAATAATTATCCTGATTACGCGTCCTTACCTCTAATTACTTGCGGTTGGTATGATTTATGGCTATCGCAAAATGTTTTCGTGCTTTATTAATGCCCGAAATCAATGATAGCTATCTCTTTCTTGTGATATAATTAGAGCTTATTAAAACGTGTCCTATCTATTTTATGACCTTCGGATAGTAGCGTTTCTTCGAATTAGGGCGTTTATTCATTGATACAAAATAATTAGCTTATTTAATAACTTCTAGAACTTTTCTAGTAAAATGACGTGTATGATTTATGACTATTTCGAATTCATTCGAAAGAAATGCTGTTCTTTTTCATTAAATAACGTAAACATCACTCGCTTTAGAACTAATTCAAATTAATTTCTTTGAAAGGAAACTATTCTTTATTACAAACTTATTAAAATGGTATTTTAACGGAGATGCATTATTTTATGCAATTGGTCTTTCAGAAATATACGAATTCAAATGTGTTTATTACCTTAAAAGTGTATGCGGCTCATTTTCAGTCTGCAAATGTCTATACACGGAATTTAATTACGTAAGTAATGAGGGCTTCGTTCTTAGGCTTCATAAATGCAATAAGATTGTTTTACGGTAAATGAAACGCGCTGATTTGAATACGTTTATTTTTACGGGTTTATAAATGCGTACAATTGATATATTTTTTAAATGCGTTCTACAATAACTGCAATGAAAACTTGTTATTAAAATGTATTTTTCGAGAAAATAAAATAATTATTTACACACGATTTAATGAACGAATAGTAAAGTTTTCTTTAAGATTGGGCTTCGTTTCATAAATGGTATGTGTCCTTAAAGAGCGTTCTTTTACATGGAAATTTCATTTTAAGTGCTAATGGAATACACTTATGTTTATACAGGGTAAAAAGAATAAAATTTTACTTTACTCCGTTTTTTCTCTTTGGGGTGTTTTTTCCATAGAATTTGGCGTTCAATGACCTCTCATGACCTCATAATCACATCAATATACCAAAAATATAATTATTTCTGATCATAAATTGAGCCACACAATATTATTCAACTTGTACAAAATTTTACTAACTGCATTGATATAAATTTACCTCTTTTAGATGAATCCTCAGCACACCATACCTACACTTAATGATAACGGCAAAGTGATATGGGATAGTCATGCTATTAATATATATTTAATTACCAAATATGGAAAGGACGATTCTTTGTATCCTAAAGACCCTCATTTACGAGGAATTATCAATCAGAGGTTACATTTTGATACAGGCGTATTGTTTTCAGTACTAAGAAAACTCATAGTAAGTATATTTTATAATTTTTATTTATTACTAAACTAATCAAGTATTAAATATCCCTTGTATCAATTTGAAAAATTGGTTAGAAAATATAAAATAGCACAAAATATACAGGAAACAAAGTTTCACATTTACCTTTAACATAAAATTGCTTTCATGAGTTAAACTATTAAATTGTCATAATCTTAAATAAAAATTAACCATTTTTGTAGCACTACAACTTAGCTGCTTTAAATAACAGAAGAACATAATAGTATGATTTTTAGTTGCTGGAAGAAGGGTTTCTAGCACTTCGGCATCTTAGCATTTGGATAGGTTGCTGCAGCTTTAAACTCTACAATTCAATAGTGTGTGTGTGTGCACGCGAGCACGCGCGTGCGCTTGTGTTTGTAAATGGGTGCGCGTGTGCGTGCGTACGTGTGTGCGTTTGACCCTAAACATGATACAAAGGGAACATGCTTTTATCTTAATTCAATTATCGCAAGATTTCCGGGTGTAATTGTTGTTGATATATATCCTTGTTTTTAAACAAACAAACACCCCATTTACTTGCACTTAGTTGAACTTTTACAGGTCGATCAGAAAACACTATTATCATATTCCATGTCATGATTGATCTACGTGCAGTAAACTACTATTAGTCATAAAAATGTGAATCATACTTAATAATATGAATAACACGTCTTATATTAATGAGCAAACTAACTTTGTAAACAATATATATTTCCATAATACCTATTGCCACATGATCTGTTAGGTGATTTCACTAGCTTATCGGTTAGCATGACTGTAAGTTGAATTCTATAACTAAAGACCATAGGGCCAGAAATAAATATCAGAATTTGAAAATAGAGTCGGTTTTGTTTTGAATATCAATTATTGATATATCCGGTAATATCTAAGCAGTTAAACCAAAAGAAACTTTCGATTAAAAGAAAGTTACTTGCACATACGGATTATAATGTCAAAATATGAAGGGTAAATAATATTAGTAATATATAATTCTAGGCATTATAACAAATATTAACAGTGCAGTTTTGTAAAAAGTTTGTGATTTATACAAAAAAAATTTTTCTCATTTATGGCACATTCAAAATATATTTCTTCATTTTTATCAGAATTTACTAATTGTAAAAATTTCTTTATGTTAACAGAGATCTATGAAATTCAAAGGCGTAAAATCTGTTTCGCAAGATGTAGAAGACGACATTTTAGAAGCCTATGATTTCTTGGAAGCCTTTCTACAAGATGCCTCATGGATGTCTGGAGACAAACCAACCCTAGCCGATATTCAATTGCTGACAACCGTAACTTCGACAAATATTGTGGTGCCTATTAATGCCGATAAGTATCCTAGATTAACCGCATGGGTTGAACGTGGCAAGGAACTGCCTTACTATGATGTCAATGAACCTGGACTTCGTGATTTCAAGGAATTGTTTGAAACTCTATCCGCATAAGATGAATATAAATAAATAAAATATATGTATGTGTTTTTCGTGTAATGTGAGATGATGCATTTTTTTTTGTATCATGTGAAGTTGTTACAATTATTGAATGACAATTGCGAATAACCCTAATCTCTATCACTAGTTTTCGGCATTCGAATAAAATGTATGATAATAAGAATGGAATGTATATTATACCAACGGTTTATAGGGATCCTACATTCACTACTCAAAAAAAGGTGAACGAGCACATCAAATTATTACATAAAAAGGGGATGTTGGATGATTCTGAAAAGAATCGACTGAGCATTAACAACTCGACTCCTGGTAAATACTATGGATTACCACAAATACATAAACCAGTCCTCTCTCTAAGACCTATCATATCTACGGTTAATACACCTACGTAAGGTATTGGTTCTTTCTTGGCGAATATCCTCCAACAAGCTTTACCTCTTGGTGGATACAATGTTAAAGATAGCTTCACGTTTGTGCGACAATTCAAGAATTTTCACCTACCAGAAGATCACATTCTTATTTCACTGGATGTAGCTTCTCTCTTTACTAATATTCCTTTATCTATGGTTATTAACATCATTAAGGACAACTGGAATAAAATCAAGCTCTTTTGTAATATGTCTGAAGATATGTTTTTGACAACTGTCAATTTGGTCTTTAACAATACATACTTTGTTTTCCAAGAGAAGTTCTACTTACAATTATTTGGAACTCCAATGGGGTCACCTCTATCACCCATAATTGCTCAAATGATTATGGACAATTTACTGTCTAGTGTTCTACCGAGACCTCCGTATGAGGTCTTTCTTGGTAAAGTATGTGGACGATGTCATTTGTTCATTGCCAGCTCAATATGTTGATCAAACTTTAATAACGTTTAATGATTTTAATGAACACCTTCAGTTTACTTTTGAAATTGAAGTACATGGTAAATTACCTTTTTTGGATGTTTTGGTCATCAGAGATACTTCTAATCATCTATTATTTGATTGGTATACTAAACCAACAAATTCTGGCAGATATTTAAATTTCCACTCTGACCATTCCTTTCAACATAAGGTGAACACTATTAAGGCCCTACGATACCGAATTGAGCATATATAAGACCTACAGTTTATAGAAAAAAATAAGAAATTATTGATTGACACTTTAGTGAACAGCGGTTACCCAAAGGGAATGTTGCATAGATTGATTTATAGCAACTTCTTAAAAGTAAACGCTACAGAAATAGATATTACGTACAAGAAGCTTCCATATATGCAGAAGTTATCTCCACTTTTAGTACGATTACTTAAACAACCTAAGATTGCTTTCGTTTACGAGTACAATTACTCCATCCAGAATTTGTTTACGAAATTAAAGGATCGTACTCCGAAACTGTTAAACAGTAACGTTATTTACAAGATCACGTGCAGTTGTAACAATAGTTACATTGGTCAGACCAACCAGTGACTTAAGAGTCGCTTAACCCAGCACAGGAGTGATTGCAGAAAAAACTCCACTAAATGTGCATTGTCTTCTCATGTTTCTGCAGCCAGTCATACACCATTGTTCGACGACACCATCATTTTGGACAACGAAACCAATTATAAAAACTAGGCTATTCATCCAGTCTTTTTACATTAATAGAGAAAATAATCCTATCAATAATAAGATGGATGTTGATAGAGTTCATGTCTACTCTGCTTTATACAGTAATGATATTTTCAAACAACGTTAAATATTATCCTTTATGTTATGTAATTAATGCCATTATTGGAACGTGCCCTGTCATTTTTACTGAATATTGTCACTTTCAATTTTGTCTTTCTGTTTTAACCGCCATCGAGGCATGACGTGCCCTTCAGGCAATTATTTAATGTTTTAATTTTTGACCCACATTTATTATGTGAATCGTTTAGTAATTTGTTTTCAATCTCCTTTAACCTAGTTGATCAACGTAAGTAGATAGCGACAGGTTATGTATTTCTTGCTAATTTCGAATTTTCTGTTTCTATTTTAGCCTTTGAAAAAGGTGCGAAAAATGTGCCGAAACGTTAGGTGTTTGATTAAAGAGTAAATTTGTAATCTGTTGTTTGATTTGGACTACATCCCATGAAAAAAATTTATGTGTGTATTATACTATATATATATATATATATATATATATATATATATATATATATATATTGTAGTGGTTTTAAAGGACTAAATCTACGTATAAACAAGGTAATTTCAAACACCCTGTATAGAGGAAACAACCAGAATTTACGTGCGAAATTTATTTCATTTAGTTCATTTTTAAGCAACAAGTATTACCATAATTTTACAATTAATGAATAAAATTTAGTTAGGTTCGTAAAGAAAATAAATTTTAGAAGCCAATTCAATTTATTTCTTTAATGGAGTTTAATTGAACGGGTAATTACGTATAATACGCATAAAAGCATGAAAAATCGATAATACCAAGGTGAAACGATTTTGCTAACACATAAACAGTCGTTGAATATAAAATACCTTGAAAAGCCAACTCTTAGAAATGTTGTGTTAAAACGTCGGCTAATTGAACACCTGTATGTTTTCGAAATGTCAGGTTCCCCTTATTTGTGTAAATAAAAGACAGTATTCCAAGAAAAAAGGGACAGCGTTAATATATGCGGGGTTTTTAAGACGTCCATGGATATACTATTGGTCGATATCGTTAGTTGTACAACAGACAAACACGGGGATATTTGAAGTCGGGTTTTTCGGAAAATATCGTAACCACGCGCTAAATTTTGGGGATTTCGAAAACGGTTGAAACAAAATTTGAGGAAGTGTTATTTTAAATTAGATTTTTCACGGGAAAAGCGGCCTAGAGGTGGGGGGTTTGAGCGGCTCCGTGGCGTAGTGGTATGTGTGTGACTACTACGCCCAAGGTACCGGGTTCGAACCCCGACACGGTCCGCTTGAAAAATGTTAGGCGAGCATTTTTCACAAAAATACACCCTCGTTCGGATGAGAGGTAGAATGGAGGTCCCGTGTGTGAGTATTGTCATGCACGTTAAAGATCCCTACCTTGCTTGGAACAGCAAGGGTTCGGTAAAATTTCAAATTTTTCAGGTAAAAAAAAAACTCGCTTCCTGGCCAATGTAGTACCTTCGGGTGGAGCATTGGAAAATCACATGTAAGGCCTAGAGGTGGCATTCGGAATCATATAAATACTTGAAGCGAATTAGCATCGCGCTCTCTATTAACTTCGATCTCTTAGTATTTTCACCGCTTCAGAATACGAGTTTGTAAGTATACATATTTTTAAATTAAATAGTACAGTGTTGGCCTCATAATTTGATACGTGAATAGTGGCGAGTCTAATTTTTAATTTGAGGTGCAACGTTTATCTTAAACAAGCTCGTGAAGTGACGTGAAGTAACGTAAATTTAAATTAAATTAAACTAAAGTACGTAATTATGAAAGAAGTGTAATTAATTTGGAGTTGGATTTGGATGCACCGTGAAGGCAGAGCAAACAGCACAACCTAAATGGTGTTCATTTACAAATACCTAGAGGCGGCCAGCAGGGCAGAACGAAACTACTTTACCGCATCATCAACGGAGTGGAGATCTTCAAGAAATTCCAGGTAACGCTTTAAAATTGTTGTTGTTATAAACTATGAAACTATGAAAATTGTGTGACGTGTGAGAGTGAATTTTGAAGGTATTGTGCATTAATTTGCGTATTGAAAATAATACGTATAACTAACTTTATTATGGTATTTAAATAGAAACTAAAGGTGTATATAAAGCTTATTAACGTTTCATCAGGAATTTAAATTTTTTATTGTTACGAGTACATCGGTTTGTTTTTGTTTGTTGTAAGAGTATGCGAAGTACAAAAGCATACATTATTCATAATTAACTGGGTTATCATGAGCTCACCATACTCCAGAGTATACTAATTTAAAATAAATTATAAATAAAGAAAGAAAATAAGGTATTATTCAGGTCCCATTTACTCATGGTATATTTAATGTGTTTGATATTTTAAATTAAAATCCAGGACAGTACAAAAATAGGATTTATTGAGGTGTAACTTAATCTCTAAAATGTGGATAATCTTGAATTTTGTTTGTAAATAGTGGAAAAATAAATATTGTATGATGGTTGTATTATTTTGTGGTTTTATTGAGAATGTGCGTGAACGATACAGAGTATAATAGTGAATCTAGGTATCCAAGAGGAGGCCCAACTGAGCTAGCCTGGGAACTGAAGAAAAATTAAGGTGATGAAGAGAGGAATCTGGGTAAGAGATTAATTTTTTTTATTAAATTTTTCTATTGTGTGAAAGTTATGACGATTTTGGAAAATTAATAAAATTTTCAAATATTTTTGTTATTGAGGCTCGATTAAGCGAGGTCCACGGCAATTTATTGCGACCCAAAAGTGACGCTCGAATTCCAGATAGAATTGTAACAATTTTATTCCAGGAAACTGGCGATCTGAAAGAGAGAGTCCGTTGTGTATAAATTTAAGAATATTTTTGAGTGTGTGTGGGAGTGATTTGAACGTATGCAGAGAAAGGAGTGGTTTAGAAGCCAAGGAGTGGAAATTGGAAGTGACGATAGTGCCTTATTTGATAAAGCAAGAAAAATGGAGAAAGCTGGAGGTAGTAGGGATCAGTCGAGGACAGAATCACTAGAAGCTGGAAATGAATTAATGATGAGAATGTTAGAGGAAATGAGATTAGGTAGGGAGGAATCAAATCGAAAATTTGACCAATTGAGCCAAGAATTAGGGGATAAAATAGAGAAATTGACAAAAGAATTTTCCGATTTTAAAAATAGCTTGACGATAAAAATGGGGAAGTTGAAAATAGGGTTGATAAAAATGAGCGTGATATTAGAGGTTTAAATCTGGAAATGGGACAATTAAGAACTGATGTAAGGATTTTCTGTGAGGACGAGATTAATGCTAAAATGACTGAAGTAACGGACTCATGTAAGGATCAGTTAGGTCGGGTAGAGAGAGAAGTGACCGGGATTAAACAGAATGTAGCGACTTTAATAGGGGATGGTCCAAGGTTTGTAACAGGTAATGTGTCCTTAGAGCAGCAGATGAAATTTTATGGGGATAGTAGGGTAAACCCGCAAATATTCATTAACAATATTAGAGGTTTAATAAGTAATTTATACGATGAACAGACAAAATTAAATGTTGTAAAAGCTTTACTAAAAGACTATGCTGAAGCCTGGTACAATTTAATAGGACAAGAAATTGATACCTACACGGACTTTGAGGACAGATTTTGAAATTATTGGAGTGACCACAGACAAGACCAGGTACGAGACGATTTGATCACGGGTAAATTTAAAGGAGAATTTTTAGGAAGTAGGGAGCAATATGCTATACAAAAGTATAGCATAGCGAAACAACTGAACCCACCACTGACGGACCGACAGATCATAAAATACTTGTCGAGACATTTTAAGGTTGAAGTGAGACAGCACGTAGCATTACAGAACATTGTGGACAGGGAGATGTTTCTGGAGTACCTGCAGAGGTATGACGACGTAAGCAGTGGACGACCTCGGAAACCAAGGGAACGACAGGTAAACACAGTTAGGTTTGACAACAGACGAGACAAGTACGCAAGACGGGGGAATAATTTCACGTATCAGCGACAGAATTGGGAACCGCGACGGACCTTTTACAGGAGCAATAGTGTAGGTAGGGGACCTGCACCTAGACCGGGACCTACAAGACAAAACAGTTCACCGGACATGAGGGGGACATCAAATACAAACACGGACAGAATGGAGACGCCAAGTACATACGCTGAAGTGACAGCAAGACCGGGACCGAGTAGGGAAAACAGACCTGGACAGGATTTTTAGAGCAGGACAAACCACTAGACATCACTGTCTATAAATATGAACATCCTAGGGAATTTTTGAAAATAGAGGAAGAAATTGAGCCAGAAATTGTAGAAAAATTTTGTTTGCCCATAATTGAGATTAAAATTTTTGAGAAAAGTTTAAGAGCATTATTAGATTCAGGAGCTGAGGCGAGTTTGGTATCGGAGGATTTCGTCAATGAAATTAAAAATAAAGTGTGTGACAGGATAATGCCAATAAAGAGAAGTCACCTGGTTGCGCCGAATAAAAAACGATTTGCTGTTGTGAATAGCGTGGTTATTTTGAAAGTAGAGTTAGGTTCAGTAAGCTGTGAAAAAGAGTTTATATTGGTACCTGGGTTAAAGTTTAAAGGGATATTAGGGGTCAATTGCATGATAAAGTTAGGGGTTATAATAGATATGGAGAGGAAAATAGTTAGGATTGGGGATAGGATATTGCCCTGGAAAGCAAGTTATGATGTCACAGAAGATGACATGGGGTTATGTATAAATAGTATAGAAGGAGATGATGAATAGGTGAGGAAGATCGACACCATCAAATGCCCGGAAGAAAAGTTATAAGAGGTACAAAATTTATTACAGAAACATTCAGAGTTAGTAGGGGTAGAGGCAAGCACAGCGTTAAACTATGAACATGTTTTAGAGGTAGGCAATTCTGAACCATTTCATGCAAAAGTATATCCAATACCGGCAGCATATAGGGAGCAAGTGAATCAGGAGTTGACTAGAATGTTAAATGATGGCATAATTGAGTTTTCAAATACACATTTTATAATTTCGTTAGTTGTGGTTAAGAAAAAAGATAATAGTATTTGTTTATGTCTGGATGCTAGGAAGATAAATCAGAGAACAAAACCACAATTCCATTATCCACCGTCCATCGACACATTTTTGACGAGATCAAGTGGCAAATTTATATTTAGTAAGTTAGATTTAAGGAATTCGTTCTGGCTAATTCCATTACACAAAGAGTCTAGAAGGTATACGAGGTTTTCCGTAGAAGGGAGAGTGTACAACTTTAAAGTAGTACCGTATGGTTTGTCGACATCGAGTGCAGCATTAATTAAAGCCATGCAGGCAATTTTAGGAGCGTATGAGCAGTTTTGCATACACTATGAAGACGATATATTAATTTTTAGCAAAACTGAAAAGGAACATTACACTCATTTAGAGAGAGTTTTATTAGCAGGTTTGAGATTAAATATTGACAAGTGTGAGTTTTTTTCAAAAACTGTAAAATTTTTGGGATATGTAGTGAATAATGAGGGTATGTGTATAGACAAAGAGAGGTTATCCGAGATATTGAACTATCCCAGACCGAATAATATCCGGAAATTAAGAGCATTTTTGGGAGTTCTCAATTTTTATAAAAAGTTTGTACCGGCTTTTTCAGAGAAGGCAGGGCCGCTGTTCAAACTTTTGAAAAAAGGAGTCAAATGGAAGTGGTCGGAGAGCCAAGAAGCAGCATTCTTAACCCTGTTGGAGCAGTTCCATGAGCAACTCATTTTAAGGCATCCCAGATTTGACATACGGTTTATTTTAAGAACGGATGCATCGGATAGTGCCTTAGCGGCAAAACTTTATCAAGTTCAGGATGGCGAGGAGGTCTCTATATCATTTGTTTCACGGACACTGAAGTCGCATGAGCTGAACTACACTATTAGTGAGAAAGAGATGGCAGCGGTGGTTTTTGGAATGAGTAAACTTAAATTTTACCTCATAGGTCGACATTTTGTCATTGAGACGGATCATTCAGCGTTGTGTGCACTGATGAATACTAGATTCTCCAACAATAGAGTATATAGGTGGGGTTTATTGCTACAAGAATTCGTTTTCGAGATAAAATATATAAAAGGGGAGAATAATTTTATAGCGGATGCGTTCAGCAGAAGTAAAGATAATGTGAATAAGAGGCCTTGTGACATTATGATTGCCATCAACATTTTGAGACAGGATGGATCCATATACGGACATGAGGAGGTAATGAGGAATCAGGAGCAGAGTGAAGAGTTACTACGTATCAAAAGACTGTTAGAAACTGAACCGGGTTTTAAAAATTATAGCATGATAGAGGGGTTTCTGTGTAAGAGAGTGCTGGATCTGGAGCTTTATGTAGTAGATAGGGTGCAAGCGGAGTTAATTGTGAAGAACCTTCATGTTAGATATGGACACATCGGTGTTAGGAAACTTTGGCTTATATTTAAGGAAAACTTTTTCTCCGTGAAAGAGATTAGCGTTGTAAAATCAGTAATTAAATTATGTCATCTATGTACCTTGGGGAAATATAAAAACCACACGAGTCAGGATGTGATACAAAGTATACGTGTGGAAAACCCATTGGATTTAATTGCAATTGATTACTTGAGCAACTTAGTGAGAAGTAGGAAGGGACATCAACACATACTAATAGTCATAGATGTTTTTTCAAAATTTACTAAATTATACCCAACAAAAGAGTGTAGTACGGTGGAGACGAATAGAAAACTAGAATTATATTGTTGAGAGGTTGGAAAATTTAAACGTGTGCTAGCAGATAATGCCACGTACTTTAATAACCAAAGATTTGTGACTTATTGGGATCAACAAGACGTTAAGGTTGTTTTCTGTAGTATCAGGCATCCTCAGGCAAACCCAGCTGAGAGATACATACAGAAAACTGTAAAAATTTTACGTCTGGCATCATACAACGATCATCGATCTTGGGAGGACAATCTGTCTAGGGTTGAATCCTTTTTAAAGGAAACCCCGAGTACGGTTACTGAAACCAGTCCCATAATGCTGATGAAACAGCAATACCCTGAGAGACCTTGACAGATTGTGCCTCGAGAGGCTGAATTCCAGCAATTGTTGTGTAATGTCAGAGAAAAACTAAGATGAAGGGCAGACAAATACGCGCGGCATATGAATGAGAAAATTCTGAAGAGGGTAAAATTCAAAATTGGAGATTTGGTTATATTAAGAAGTTTGAAGGTAGGCAGGCGAGAGCTGATGACGTGTGCTAAGCTACACTTGCCCTACGAAGGACCATTTAGGATTGGGGAGGTCATAGGAGAGTGTACCTATGTCCTGAAAGATATGGAAACACAGGCGGAAAGGGTGAAATTTCATGTGAGTTTATTGTTTCCCCTATTCGCCAGAGGTAGGACAGAATGGGCAAGATGAAGATTAATGAACAAAAAGGATAGAGATGGGTGAATTTTAGGGTAGTAGTTGAATAGTTAGAGATAGAAATAGGTATATAGAAAAGTAGATGTAGAAATAGGATAAATATGGATAGGTGTAAATAGAAAAGTAGAGATAGGTGTTTAATAGAGTAAAATTTAAATCAATAGGGATAGAAGTAGGTGTATATAGAAAAGTAGAAGTAAGGGTTTATAGAAAATAAAATTAGGTATAAGATAAATATAGGAGATAGTTAGATATAGGTATAGAATTAGGTAGGTAGAGGTAGGATAAGAATAGATAGTGATAGTAGGTTGGCTTAAAAGATATGAAAAGTGAAGATAAAGAGAAAAGTACAAAATAGGTACGTAAAGTGTCAATAAAGGACTAAGGGGTAAAATAAAAGAAGAAAATACAATGAAATAAGAGAGTGAAGAGTTAATAATAGATAGAAATAGTTAGGTAAAAGGTAGCGATAGGTGTGAATAGGTAATTAGAAGTAAAGATAGGTGTCGATAGATAGAAATAAGTAGAGATAGGTGTAATAATAGGTAGATAAGTAGTGATAGGTTGGATAAATAGGTATAGGTAGTGTTAGGTGAGTAGATAGGTGTATAGAAATAGCAAGTAAGATTAGATTATGAAGTAGGTATTTAAATTCAGAAAAACCGGGAAGGGTTTTTCCTAGAATTAAAATAGGGGGATTATGTAGTGGTTTTAAAGGGCTAAATCTACGTATAAACAAGGTAATTTCAAACACCCTGTATAGAGGAAACAACCAGAATTTACGTACGAAATTTATTTCATTTAGTTCATTTTTAAGCAACACGTATTACCATAATTTTACAATTAATGAATAAAATTTAGTTAGGTTCGTAAAGAAAATAAATTTTAGAAGCCAATGCAATGCAATTGGTTAGAAGGAAACATATAATATGCATAAGAAAGGGACAGCGTTAATATAGGCGGGGTTTTTAAGACGTCAATGGATATACTATTGGTCGATATCGTTAGTTGTACAACAGACAAACACGGGGATATTTGAAGTCGAATTTTTCGGAAAATATCGTAACCACGCGCTAAATTTCGGGAATTTCGAAAACGGTTGAAACAAAATTTGAGGAAGTGTTATTTTAAATTAGATTTTTCACGGGAAAGGCGGCCTAGAGGTGGCATTCGGAATCATATAAATACTTGAAGCGAATTAGCATCGCGCTCTCTATTAACTTCGATCTCTTAGTATTTTCACCGCTTCAAAATACGAGTTTGTAAGTATACATATTTTTAAATTAAATAGTACAGTATTGGCCTCATAATTTGATACGTGAATAGTGGCGAGTCTAATTTTTAATTTGAGGTGCAACGTTTATCTTAAACAAGCTCGTAAAGTGACGTGAAGTAACGTAAATTTAAATTAAATTAAACTAAAGTACGTAATTATGAAAGAAGTGTAATTAATTTGGAGTTGGATTTGGATGCACCGTGAAGGCAGAGCAAACAGCACAACCTAAATGGTGTTCATCTACAAATACCTAGAGGTGGCCAGCAGGGCAGAACGAAACTACTTTACCGCATCATCAACGGAGTAGAAATCTTCAAGAAATTCCAGGTAACGCTTTAAAATTGTTGTTGTTATAAACTATGAAACTATGAAAATTGTGTGACGTGTGAGAGTGAATTTTGAAAGTATTGTGCATTATTTTGCGTATTGAAAATAATACGTATAACTAACTTTATTATGGTATTTAAATAGAAACTAAAGGTGTATATAAAGCTTATTAACGTTTCATCAGGAATTTAAATTTTTTATTGTTAGGACTACATCGGTTTGTTTTTGTTTGTTGTAAGAGTATGCGAAGTACAAAAGCATACATTATTCATAATTAACTGGGTTATCATGAGCTCACCATACTCCAGAGTCTACAAATTTAAAATAAATTATAAATAAAGAAAGAAAATAAAGTATTATTCAGGGCCCATTTACTCATGGTATATTTAATGTGTTTGATATTTTAAATTAAAATCCAGGACAGTACAAAAATAGGATCTCTGAAATGTGAATAATCTTGAATTTTATTTGTAAATAGTGGAAAAATCAATATTGTATGATGGTTGTATTATTTTGTGGTTTTATTGAGAATGTGCGTGAACGATACAGAGTATAATAGTGAATCTAGGTATCCAAGAGGAGGCCCAACTGAGCTAGCCTGGGAACTGAAGAAAAATTAAGGTGATGAAGAGAGGAATCTGGGTAAGAGATTAATTTTTTATTAAATTTTTCTATTGTGTGAAAGTTATGACGATTTTGGAAAATTAATAAAATTTTCGAATATATTTGTTATTGAGGCTCGACTAAGCGATGTCCACGGCAATATATATATATATATATATATATATATATATATATATATATATATTATTTTGTTTATGTGTGGTGTCCTCCTAAATGTTATAGAAGTGTGAAGTTGTAGAATTCTGAATATAAATTGAAATGTACTTTTATTCGTTTAAATTCAATAATTACGATCAGAATATAGACAGCCAAACTCTTAGATAGTACTTCTTTTCTTTACTTTTTACATTTTTCGCTAGATAAGTTCTAAACCTCTAAAACCGCCCATAAATATTTTAACAGAACTATTATTTTGAAACTACATTCAGCCACGGCCTAGCCCTTATGTACATAAAACATGAAACAAATAATCTCAATTGTATAATTTAATCTTAGCGCATCCAGAAGCAAGGGTTCTAATTGCCTTTGGATGTTGAATTTTGTAAACTACCAGAGCCCCTTTACGTTATAAAAACACGATCTCTATAACCAAGTTCTGAAGGAACTTACAGTGAACACCTTTACTTAGCAATGATGGCTAACCTTATGTCTTTCGTGAAAAATAAAAAAACTCTCTTTCTTTTAAAGTGTTCGACAATTTTATTTGTCATAAAACTGATATAACTAATAATACCTCAATCTCCTGATTCGTTGTAGACTTGTTCACATTCCTGTAAGTGGATGCTGGTTTTAAATATCAGGTAATCCTGTGAAATCAAAGGGTTTGTTTTAGTGATTAATTTAAATGTTTAGTACACAGAAATGTATTTGAATAATTAAGAATGAAATGCTGATACCATCAATAGATAAATCGGTTCTGAAACCTCACAATTTGTTTCCTGTTGGTCAAGTCCTGTCTCTTATGCCTGCTCACGACTCCTTTCTTTTGAATGTTGGTTCCTAATTAAATTGTGTTTGATGTTCCTTGATGACAAAACGCTACTCAATCAAATGTTATTCTTCAAATAAATAACTTCACGTCTTATTCTTGTATATAACTGACGTCAATATTTTATTTCCGTGGATGCTTTGTGGTCATTATAAATTCGAGGAGCATATTAGAAAATAACTTTATTTTATTTAAATTTGTCATTTATCTGACATTTTTATTCAAACAAACAATGTCCATAGCCCTGCTACCAGTGCCTTCTACAAAATATTTTCATAGATTCAAAACACAGAAACTATATCTAAATACACAGCCTTGATTACAATTCACATACTACGTACAAAATTTAATTACTTGGTCAACTTGTATAGTTCATTTAAATCGCCCTAGATGTTAAATTATAATACAACATTTTTTTTATTAGTACTAGAACCAGCCTTTAAATAGAACAGCTATACATTATACATGCTACACTTATTTTCAAATACTTCAACTACCAGGAGAGGTTTCTTTCTTAAAAAAAAACAGTGCCTAAATAGCAAAATTGTAAAATCCTTTATTGGAAAGTGCTTTATAATTAATTGTAATGTAATTTAATATTATACTCAACAGCCATGTATAGCTTTTATAAACATTGCTACTGCCATAATACACTACAATATATATATATATATATATATATATATATATATATATATTATAGTGGTTTTAAAAGATCAAAAATAAATATAAAAGAAACAATTTCAAAACACCCTGTATAAAGGATCAACCAGAAATTACGTGCTAAGGTTATATTAGTTAATTCATTTTTAAGTATCTGGTATTAACGAAATTATATAAATAATTAATGAAATTTAAGTAGGTTTGCAAAGAAATTAAATGGCAGAAGCCAATACCATTAATTTATTAATTAATTTGAATTTAATTGAACGATTATTGGTGTATAATATGCATAAATAATACCAACGATGAGACGCGTTGCTAACGAACAAATATATCAGGAGGATTAAAATACGTGGAATATCCAACTCGTAGAAGTGTTATTTAAAATGTTTCAATTTAACACCTGCGTATTTTTAAATGTCACGTTCCAATAATTTCTGTAAATAACCAACAAAGATTCTACGTATATTGTAAAACTGTCGCTTATATTCACGGGAAATGCTAATAAGGGGGTCATTTAACGCACGTAGACAGTCCACGTGTGTAAACAGTGAACAAACACGGATATCGATTTTTCAACCACTCAAGCAAGGTTAGACTGAGACGTAGAAAACGTATAAGCATGAGACCACAATAGTATAGGAAGGATTTGAGAAACGTCATTAAATCTACGATTGGTCGATAAGTTAGTTTGACTTGACATAGACACGAGGATAGTGTAGCGTAAGTTTCTTAAAAATTTATAACGAGGTACTAAAATTCGCGGATTTGAAAATTGGGGTTGAGTGCAAAATTGTGAAAATGTGTTGTTGTGAGCGCGATTTCGGATAACTGGGGGTCTAGAGAGGTTACAGTCGAAAGATATATATACTCTAGAGAGCTAGCACTCGCTCTCTTGTCTTTTAACTTCGTGCCTTATTATTTCGATCGTCCAGAAAGCACGAGTTGTAAGTATTAACAAATAATTTAAAGTGTATTGATTAGTGATAGCCTCTAAATTAATTAAAACGCGGTTAGTGTGCCGATATTACTTATTTTAATTGAGGTATCACCTATAATTTTTATCAACTCGTGTCGGGACATTAAATACCGTAAATTACTGTGAAAGAAGTCTAACTGAAATGAAATTTGGAATTTGGTTACACCGAGAAGGCGGCGTTGGCGGATCTATTTAGATGGAGTTCGTCTAGTAATTGCGAGAAACGACTTGCCGACCAGATAGAAAATTACATGGCATCATCTACAGAGCGAAGATCTTCTAGAAATTCCAGGTAACGATTTAAATTTGCGATTCCTATAAACTGTAAATATTGGGGTGGCGTATGAGAATGTTTTTCAAGGTAGTGTGAATTATTTACTTATTGAACAGAATATGTGTACATAACTTTATTACGGTATTCAACTAGAAGGTGTCTAGAAACTTTTAAACGTTCCATCAGAACGTGAAGTTTTGTGAAGAGTACATGGCTTTGTTTTTTTTTGTTTTAGAGTATGCAAAGTAGAAGGGCATACATTAATTGGGTTATTATGAGCTTACCATACCCCACAGTTTACTTAGAGTATTAAAATAAATAAATAAATTATAATGAAGAAATTTTAGAGAAGGTATTATTCAAGGTCCATTTACTCCGAGTACTTTTTATGTGTTTGAGGATTTTAAAATTAAATACAGGACATTACAAAGTAAAATTTACTGAAGTGTAACGTGAACGATAAAATAATAATGAATTGCATTTGTAAATAGGAATAAATAAAAGATTGTATGTTTGTTGTATTTTGTGGTTTTATTGGGAGTGTGCGTGAATGATAGGATTTATGAATGAATATAGCTATCCAAAAGAGGTCCTAATGAGCTAGCCGGAAGCAGTTGAAAAAGGCCATTCAACCGAGGAAGAGATGAAAACGGGTAAGCAATATCTTTTTTTACTTATTTAAATTTTTGGAAATTTTTGTATTTTCGAATTTGAAAATTTAATGTAATTTTCGAAAATATTTTTGTTGGTGAGGATTTTACCCGAGTTCCACGACAATATATATATATATATATATATATATTATGCTGTGATAAGTGGTTGTTTAAGGGTGTACTTTATAGTAAAGGTCATTTAGAAATGAGAAATTAGCATAGGCAGCAGAAAACTGCATTTATTTAGTAAAGAATTGAGAAATAGAGATAGTTTGTAAATAGTAAGCAGTCAACACCCTGTATATAAAGTATAAATAGTTTTAAGCGACGCAAATACACACAGGAAAACGCATAGTTAGCGTAGAAACCAGGAACACATGCATTAGGTAAATAGTAAATATTTAATACCTTGTAGATAGAGTTTTAGTTACTTTAGGCAATGCAAATAATGATATTTTTCAGTGGAAGCACGCGTATTTATATGTAAACATAATAAAGTGTAATTAGACACGCATTCAAAAGAGTTCCAAACAATTAGGTTAATACGGAGATAGAAATAGAGCTTCGAGGAGCATAATATGAATGCGTACAAGTATCTAATAACGGTGATAAAGAAAAAAGATTAAAAATTGCGTAAATAACATGCATATATGAAAATTAAAAGTCGAATTGCATCAGTTGTTTATGGAAAAGCAATTAGATTCATCAAAACACCGCATGTTTGATAACGAAGACAGCTGCGAGCAGGCCACAATTATTGGACAGCATAGAAAATTACATCAGAAACTACTTTAAATGCAAATATTTGATTCGTTAAAATGAGCGACGAGTTTGTAGACCATATCCACTGACGGAGTGGGAGAGCAATGATATATTAACAGGTACGGTGATAACGAAGGCAGTTTTCAACTCAACAAAGACCAAAGTGCGCCACTCTAAGACAAAGTGAGATACGTAATAATTTAAAGTGAAAAATTGTATAAGTGCTAAAATGAAAATTACGATTGCCGATTAAACGTAAGTAGATTTTGGGAATTTATTTTAAACTAAAACATAATAATAATAGGGCTTCCGAAGCCGGGGAGAAAAATACAATTCTGAAACCGGGGAGAAAAAAATACAATTCCCAGTCCTGGGGGAGAATAATACAAGTCAAGGGAAATTAAATTATGATAATCCAATTCTAAGTTTGGGGAAATTGATAAGAAGTAATTCTAAGTCTGAAATGAGACGACAATAAATTGGGGTGCAAATGTATAAGTTAATAATGGTAGTCCAGAGGGTGATGGCAATGATTTAAATGCAATGGTTCAAGCGTGTGGATAGACAATAGAACGAATGGGCATGTAATAATCCTGAATTGGGGGAAGATAATTTTTATTCAAATGGATGGCTTAATGCATGGGAAATATTAGCTGATTATGGATGCGTCAATGCGAAGAAAATAGACTAGGTCAGATTTTTAGTTATAAGACATTTTCTTTTCTATTTTTTTTATTTTAATATTGAATTTGCTTAATATAAAATGAATGTGAAAAAGTCAACAAAAGGAAGACTTGAATACGTATAAGGTGTGTAATATGATAAGAGGTTTCGAACGTTCCACACTTTTTTTTTTATAAAAATAATAGGTTTTTTGGTGACATTGGGTTTTGAGTAAAAAGTATATGATTTTTGATAAATGAGATTTATAACATTAATTAATTGATAAGTGTATTTCAAATAATTTGCAGAAACTGTACATAATATTTGTTTCATTATATAGAATCGAATTAACTAAATTGTATAATTCCAAATAAATGCTAGTCGAGGTCATAAGATAAAATTATTGGTAGTGATTTGATAATTTAAACAGTTCAAGGAGGAGCTATAAGTTGAATACGAAATTGATAACGAGTAAGGCGGTAACGTATCAAATTTTGTTATTGGTAGACACAGTTAGTTCAAGATAAAATCCAGTTAAGTTTCTGGAGGGAATTTATAGAAATATTAATAAGAGAGCCCAACGTCGGAGGAGATAATTACAATTCCAGTTTAAACATAGCAATATTAATATGGTCGCCCAAACGATGGGGCGCGAATAATTTAGGGAACATAGCAATATTTATATATCTATGTATATATATATATATATATTATTCTGCCACCCCCCCCTCTTTTTAATTTTTTTATTATTTATTATTTATTCCCACTTGCACACACTCTTTTTTCGTATGTCGTCGTTGCGCGCCTTTTCTTATTAACTTACTGATTTTATATTATGTACAAATACTTCTTTCAAGCCCCGTAGTTTAGCAACGTTTGGTTGGTTAATTAAATCAAAATTGTTTTTTTAAATGCCTCGACTATATGAACTCTTTTATCTCAGGGTGTCCACCTACTTACCGTGGGTTCAGTGGTAAGTAGATGTGCAATGCCCAACCAAACTGCACAATCTTTTGTTTTAGTACCCTTTTCAGAATTTAATTTTGTATATGCCAAATTTTATGTGATCCACGTAGCCTTGTGCCAAATTAAATTAATACCACAAATTTAAGACTCTGACGTTATAATACACTGTACTCACCTGGATTATACGTTGTTACTGGCCTCTCTTAATGCTGGCTCAAAAACCTTTTCGCCGTATGCGCCTTCACAAGGTTTCACTATCACTTTGAACTGCCGTCTAGCCTCCAGGTATCTTTTCTTTAATTTTGTATCGCCCAAATCTAAAATAATACAACCCGAATTTAGAATTTTGAAGACCTTTTTTATTTTACTTCCCCTGCGCTAATTCTTCCGTAGTAATTTCTTCGTTGATTCACACACTTCCGCTTGCTGTTTTACGCTGTTTTCTACTTTTGCTCCTTCCGATCACTCAATCCAAATCTATCTTCGTTCCTGTTTACTATTCAATCCAAATCTATCCTCATTCCTTTTTACCGCTCAATCAAATCTATCCTCGTTCCTTTTAACCACACAATCCAAATCTATCTGCTTTCCTATTTTCCACTCAATGTCCCGCTACACAAAAATCTCTATCCAAATCAATCCTTATATTTTCCACTCTTATGTTTCTCACTCGATGCCTTCTACCTATAATCTCGTTCCAATCCAAACTTATCTTCCGCCGGTTCACTGTCGCACTAATTCCAACATTACCTTTTATTCTTCGCCGCTATTAATTCTTTATACACTGATGTTTTCTCTTTACTCTTCTTTATAAATCAAACTATTATAATTCAAACACATTTATTTAAACTTCCAAAAAATCAACAATTTAGCGCAGTTTCATAAAACACGTCTTTACACAAAAAATATTCGAAAATTGATTCTTTTTTGTTTACAAACCTCGGTGATAATTACAACATTTTCTGCCTACTCTATTACATTATAACTAAGTATAAAACCTTGAGCACTGTGTATTATATCACGTCATCAAGTCATTATAGTTTACGTCTTGGCACTTTCATTTCAACTAATATTTTAAATACTTTAGCGTATGTAAAGTACGGCAAACATATATTTTTAAATTACGGGATCTTATATATGGATTATTTTATTTGGCATACACTACCTTCTACAAAAACCACCCTTAGAACCCTTGTGGCTCCTCCTGACATAATAATATATACCTATATATATATATATATATATATATATATATATATATATATATATATATATATATATGTAGGTTACAATTTTACTTCTATCATACTGATTGCACCTGTACACATATTACACCCAGTTGAGTCATTTTTCCTAGTGAAATAGAACAAGCCGAAAATTTTCATTGGGAAATTTAATACAATTAAACATTAGTCATTGGCTTCAAATAAACTTTAATAATTTCGATAAGGAAATTTTCGGCAGCGAAGAAAATAGGACAGCGGCTTATGAAAAATTAAAGTTAATATTGATAAGCACATATTACCAAAGTCTAACATTATTAAAGTTTTAGGTCCAAAGATTGATGTATATCTTAGTTTCAGTAGACACGTATCTCAACGTTTATAGGCAGCCTATAACACTTTAAGGATGCTGTACCAAAACAGCAAAATTTTGTGTGGTTCTGCAAAGAAGTTACTGTGTAATTTGCTAATTTATCGCATTTAGTTTCAGAAGATGTGGTATTTGGCCAGGGTTAAACACTTATTTATAAAAATAGAATTAAAAAAAAATACAACATACCTGTTTCTGGCTTGTTTATGGCATAAAGAGAAGCAATGGGGCTAACTAGGTCTGCCAGAATACTTACATGTCGTGTCCTTGTTTTAGAGTACAATAGTCAATAAGATTCCTCAATATATATTTAATAAAATTACATTCCGAATAAACCTTCACAACATAAACATATAGAATAAAGGAACTTTAACACATCCTTATATTCTACTGAGTTCTTCAAGTGATCGATCTTATTCCTACACAGCAGTTAAATATTATAATTCTCTTCCGGATGCACTGAAAATGATAAAAGAGAAAGTCACGTTCCTGAAGTTACCTGTAGCAGATGTGAGATGTATTTGCAACTTTTACTTGCTAAGTTATGTAGAGGTGTTTATCAAAAGTTCCAAACTATATAATATATAAAAAATTGTGTAATTATTCAATAATGCTTACCGACATTGATTAGCAAAGCAAAGCTTATTGACAAAAGTATTGCTACGTATCTTTTTGCAGAAAGTACATAAAATATATTGTACATATTTTGTCAATAAAGTTATTTACCACTACTACCATTAAGTAAAGAACAGCGATTGATTATCTGCCAAAAAAATTATTATTGCACTTTACTTTTTGAAGTGTTAGGGATGAGATGTTAGGATACCCTAAATACAATACGCTATAAATTCCGCAAAACATCAGCCGACTGGTTATACCCCAAATTTTTAGTTTTTGGTCGTAGTGTTCCGATCAGCGGAAAATTTTATGGTGCTGGAGTCCTTCCAACTGGTGATTGTGAAGTCATCCCTGGGAATCGTCCTTCGTATGTCTCAGACAGACAAGCGTTATGGGAAATTTTTAAGGATGTTCGTTCGAGGTTGCATCAGGCTTATGAACGTACATGCAGCCAGTACAATTTGAGAAGAAGAGATATTTCTTTTAGAGTCAGTGATAAAGTTTGGAGAACCAACAAAGTTCTATCCAGAGCTGGCGAGAAATTTAGTGCAAAACTTGCTCCCAAATTTGTTTTGTGTATCGTTCGTAAGAAAATTTCAAATTTAGTATATGACCTGAATAATATTGATGGTTCTAGAGCCTGTAGATGGCACCTCAAAGATTTAAAATCATGTTCTGTTTTAGATTTAGATAATGACGTTCCAGAAAAGTAAATTTTGACATGGAATTCTGTTTGTTAAGGAAAACTTTTTTAGTAAGAAGAGTATCGAGCGTTTCGGTGATAATTTTGTTTAGGTGACAATCATGCTTTCGTGTTTGTACAGATTATTTTTGTAGAGACTATATTAGTAATAAATATGTATAAGTTTAGTGTCATAAAATTTTTGTTCAAAGACTTGCGCGTAAATAATGTATAAGCAATTGATGTGATTATTTTGGTCGGTCGATTATATTGGTAAGGTTGATATTTATTATGACGACTATAGCAATAATATTGTTTAAGTTTAGGTTGTTGATTTTGGATGATGCTGAAAAAGTCAAGTATAGAGGTTGTGTTGGCATCGATGATGTTAACTATATTTGAGATTTTAGAGTTTAGGTAAGCGAGAGTCGCTTGCATTTTGTAGAAATTTTTTTGTGAAGTTGGTCAAAGTTGATAGTTATATTTTGGGTAGTAGAGGTTTTGACCACAATATTGGTATAGGGATTTGATTTGACAGCAAATCGAATAGTTTTTTGGTGTGACCACTGTAGTGCGGACACATAATGGTGAAGTTGATTTTTTTTTATGTCTGTAGAGTTAGGGAAGCATAGAGTTGAAATATGATAGTCTAGGTAGGACTATGCTTTATGGAGTTGAAAGTCTAAGGAGGTAGTTTTACCAAATTTTTTTGTGAAAGGTAGGACGTAGCACTCGAGCACTTTCTCTTTCCAGTTTGAGTCTATGCTGGTGAGTTCTAAAGACAATTTTAAGAAAGTTTATGTGGGTAGGGTTGTCAAATTTTTTTTATAGACAATCATAATTCCCAACTTGAAATTTTTTTTGCACTTAGGACTTTACGAAGTCTAGTGCGAATGGCAATAGCCCGTGTGTGAATAGTTTGAACTTAAAGTTAGTTTAGGACATAAAGAATCTTATGTAAAGTATTTATAGGTCTATAAGTCTTACTTTTTTGCGTTGGTTCATTTTTTTTTGTCAGTGAGTAGTAGTTTGGTTGTGCATATGCAAATACTTAGTGTTGTTTTTATTCCGTTGAGTAACTTTTGAGTGTCAGACCTTCCCGATTAAGCCATATCTATTTTGTCTTCCCGGATATGTCTTCTTTTTGGACGTGTTGTACGCGTTAGTTACTATTACACTCATTGGCTCATAATATTTTTTGTACTTCCACCTTCCCATATTACTAGTCAAATAGGAAAATTTTTTAAATTGATCTTACGTCAATGTTTAGGGTTAAGTTAGTTGGTATGTGTTTATCGTCAATTAATTAGTTAGCTATGTTGAGATTGTTATTGCGACAATTATAAAAAAATCTTTGATCCTTCTTTAGATTTTGTTTTGTTTATCCAAGATTTTTTTTCTTTTTGGAGAGAGGCTGTGTAACAATTATGATTTTCTGTTATTCAAATATACAATTTTGTTCAATACACCTAGTCAATAAATATTAAATTTCTATTGAAACCTTTTATTATGAATTCATACATAGTACGCCATCTACATTAGAATAGCCAAAGTAAACTTTAAGTGAACTTCTATTTGCTTGTATCTTGATTCAATATCCCGCTTCCCGGCGCATACTTGTATAGCTCACATTGCCTCGTGGAAAAAGCCATTTTGATATCAGATGTAATCCGAATACCAGTATTATCCAGGGCCTGCAGGTTTTTAATTAAACATGCCGCCCCAACAAATAGTCAAGTGGAGTCAACGTATACCATGAGTTTAGTTTTGGTGGTAACATCGACCTAAGATGGTTGTAAATATATTTTTACGGTAAGAAAATATTTCGCAAGTTTACCTCAAAATTCTATTCTCTCGTTTGATTTCAGCGCAAGTTTTTTTTTAAGTTCAGAGTTTTAAAGATTAAAATACCAATTATTGAAGATGAAGACAATTTTAATTCCGAGTTTTAAAATATTAAATTCAAGTTACACGTAATGAAGCAATGGAAATTAAGTATTATAATAAAAACAATCGTTAACCATAAGGCAAGCACGAGACTGAAAGGCAGCTTTAATTGTTGCTAGGCAGGAAAGTAGAAACCCCCACATGGGATTGGTTTGTATGAAGGTCAAATCCGGACCCCTGCGTCAGCCACGCTCAACTATAAAAGTAAGCACGCAGATATTAA
Source organism: Platerodrilus igneus (assembly GCA_036346225.1). Lineage (NCBI taxonomy): Eukaryota > Metazoa > Arthropoda > Insecta > Coleoptera > Lycidae > Platerodrilus > Platerodrilus igneus. The sequence goes on from JARFIW010001668.1 coordinate 121,088, forward strand.
AAAAAAAAATTAAAAGAAGGAAAACCGGCCGCCAAACAGATAGCCAGCGGTGAGTCATCCTCCATTTTTATACCTATATTCTTTTCAAGGAACTTTCATTTAAAATGCACAAATAATTTTCGAAGAAGCTATACATAAGTTTGTTTAAAATTAATTCTCGAAATTTTGCGAAGGTTCATAGATCAATTAATTTGTTTCACGTAAAATTTAGTTTGAAAATTTAGTATTTGGATAAGGCATAATTGACCTTAATATTTTCAAGGTATTTTTGTAAGATTATGTTTGAAGTTACAAAGTTGTTTTAGAAGATTTGCTTTACTAAACATGTGATATGATAAGAATTGTTTGCCGAATTATTGTGTATAACACATTGTGATAGTACACCTGAAGTATAGCTCAATATCGACAATAAGTATTTTTTTTTACCTTTGATTTTATTAAAGATAGCTATTAAAAGTATAGAGTCATAACCAGTGAATTTTTTTTTGAATATTTAATTTGTTTCTTGTACACTGAACAGGATCCTATTCAAGTAGCATGAAGTCACTGTAACATAGAATGAAAGTCATATATTTCTTGTGGAGAATTGAAGTAATTTATGCAATTAAAAAAAATATTCCACGAATGCTTAGAGATTAATATTAAATCGTATTAACGGAACTGTTTCGAAAGTCTCCGTATAGATAAGTTTATATAAACGATGTATATATACATATTTTTTTAAAAAATCAATAGAAAAAATATTAATTTGTCATAAAATTTTCTTTCTTTGAAGTCAGCAGTAATTGTCCTACAGAAGCAAAGAGTTCACAAACATGAAATTTTGGTATTGAAGAAAGATATTATTGGTGTTGAAGTTAAAAGTTTTTTTTTGAAAGTATAATTTTGACTAGTGGATTTATTTATAATTTTTTTGTGATAAAGTGACTAGGCTCTAACGGAGCCCTAGTTTGAACATGTTTAGGTGTGGTTAAATTTTCATATAGCATGAGATCGTCGTTCCCATTCTAGATTGCAGAGACCAAAGTAAGTATTTTTGTTTATGTTGCTCGTCTTAAATTTTTTTTCTTTCAAAGATTTCCGTATCTGATCTTCGGATAGTTTCTTATCAAACACTCATTAAGATACGGTGGCGTCCAATAAAATTTCTTTTGTTTTATCGTGTACCATCCTACGACCCTAGCTCATAGCTCTGCCCGAAGTTGAAAAAGCTTAGCTGGCTGGAAGATCTCTTTAGAGGGACCCTTTTCTCTCAAAGCCATTCAACATCCTTTTTACCCTGGGCTTGACCGTCAAACAGGAACCCCTCGTAATCTATCGAGGCTCTCCCGCCTGTATGGTAGAGCAGACATATTATTTTCTTTTTGAGGAATTTAATAGGTTACAATACATAAAGACTAAAAGTTTTAAATCTTCCAGTAGCAAGAAACCTTAAATGTTAGGGTTAGTTTTTCTTCTGCACTGATTGCTTCTGTGATAACAGGATCACTTTAGCACTCAATGGTGTTATGCTATCCAATACTATTTTAAAATGTGTTTAATCCATTCATAGAAAGTTTTTCGGATCATTCTGTGAAGACACATTTAATTACTTGAGCAAATTCATATGTGAAAAAATTGCTTTTCTTTGCCATTTTTTATATCACTTGCTTAGTTTTCTTTTTAATGTTCAAAAATATTATGGTAGCACTAATTTTTCTACGTGACATGACGGACAGTACAGTATGTCCCAAATTGGATGTATTAAATGGGTAACTTAGTTGTTATTAAAGATACAATAAAACTGTGTGCGCAGTCATGGGCCAACTTTTTGAGATCAATTCAATGGTAAAATCACAAATGAGCGATCTTCTTTTGTTTTCGAGTTATAGCCAAAAACTGATATTTTTAACAATTCTATTAATTCGTATAACTCGTTTGTTTGCAAAAACATCCAAAAATACTGGAGAAGTCTTTTATACAGTTTTTTACGTATAATACTGTGGCATACGCAAATATTTAATATTTGTAATACCTTTGAGGTATAATATAAACTTACATTTTTTTGGATGGAAACCACAATTGGTTGCCGATTTATTTAAAAGCTCTTTTTGACAGCTTTTCAAAAATATATATAGTTTAATATAATTATCTTTTCAAATGGCCGATTTGTTCCATGTTTTTGGTATAATAAAATAATGTATTATATTGGTAATAAATAGTTGGCCGCGAAACAAAAGGTAAACACAAAACAAGAGTTTATTATTGTACCACATCACATTTCTAAACAATAAAGTTTGAAATCTAGAAGAATACAATATTATAACTACATATATTACAAACATTAATATAACTACATCTTAAATTGAAAATTATATTTCTCTCTCCACATATAAATAGTCTATAATCTATATATGGATACGAAAATACACACACACTCACACACCTCATACCCTCACACACACACACACACAAGCACGTGCCCACGCATGCACACACGCATGCGCACACACCCACACACACACCCTCACCTACACACACCCTCACACATAATATATATAAAACACTAGAACACAGATGGGAATACTAAGAAGTTTTATTTAATGACAATTCAGAGATATTGTTCAAACTGGCCTCCATTCTCTCTTAAACCAAGTTCGCATCGTTTTATTACAGAATTAATAGAATTTAATAAATGAACCGCATTAACTCTACAAAATGCTGCATCAATTGAATTCCGCAACTCTTCAATACTATGGTGCTGGGTTTTATAGATGTCCTCTTTTAAAACATTCCACAACAAATAGTCCAATATCGACAAGTCAAGAGATCTACGTGGCCACTGAACAATTATACCAAAACCATGGAATAAATCGGCTATTTGAAAACATAATTATATTAAACTATATATATTTTTGAAAAACTGTCAAAAAGAGCTTTTAAATAAAGCGGCAACCAATTGTGGTTTCCATTTAAAAAAATGCAAGTTTATATTATAACCTCAAAAGTGTTATAAATATTAAATATTTGCGTATGCCACTGTATTCTACGTAAAAAACTATATAAAAGACTTCTACAGTATTTTTAGATGTTTTTGCAAACAAATGAGTTATATGAATTAATAGAATTGTTAAAAATATCAATTTTTGGCTATAACTCGAAAACAAAAGATCGCTCATTTGTGATTTCACCATTGAATTGATCTCAAAAAGTTGGTCCATGTCTGCGCACACAGTTTTATTGTATCTTTAATAACAATTAAGTTACCCATTTAATACATCCAATTTGGGACACACTGTACAATGCTCAATCAGCTGAACAACTTTGTCCAACCGTGTATGTTTGCACATTGAAATCTCAGAATGGACTGCACAAACACCAGAAATGATAAGTACAGAATAAACTTGCATGGACATTAGTGGTCATTACTTGTATCATAAGATTATGCTTTCCAACAAGTCTCTATTCAATGCAGGGGTGTTTTATGTATGAACGTAATGTTTGTACAAACAAGTAAGCCATGCATGTTTGCACGTGTAGGGTGCCCTTTAGATAAACATAGGTAGTAAGAATACATTTATTAGTTTGATTTAAAATAGACAGAATGAATATGGATGATACATTCATCTTAGTATACCAGATACTGGTATACTAAGATTTTAAGAATATTTAATGTAAAATAATATCATTGCATTAAATGGGAGAGTAGCATTAAGCACGCCCTACACGTGCAATCATGTATGACTGATTATTTGTTTAAATAAGAAAAGCACGGCCTTAGTCATTTCGGTATGTATTGTAGGAACAAAATTGTATTTTTAGGTTATAATTTATGTATGTAATTTTTAAATTTACCTCGGCGTATGACATTCATATTTCCCACTGCTTAAGCATTTTTTATTTAAAGTGTAATTATGTGATTGGTCGGGGATAAGTGAATGATTTTTTTCGTTTTACCGGTGTCATCATGTCGACCCTATGGCTTCAATTTTGCTAATGGTTACTTTTAAATTTAATAAAATTTATATCTGAAAATATTAGCGTTTTTCTGTTGACTCATGAGTAAACTTACTTCTGGAAAGATGTAGGTGACAACATATTGAAACTATATGTACTTATATGTTTGTAAATACTTGTATGCACAAACAAGATGACCGGTATGAAAAGTAATTTAGCTTGCATGTTCCTAATTACTTCCGGCGTTATGTTTGTGCAAGCAAGTTACTAAAATACACTCGTCCTGTTTCTTGGATGCAATATACACGTAAATGGAGTTTTATTTGTCCCTGTTCATCAGCACTAAGATAATTTTGATTGTGTTGTTCACGCACATCACTATCACGCCTGGCATGAAATAATATAAGCTTCACTATTTTGTTTCCTGCTGCGATTTAAATTTACAGTGTGTGACAAGAAACTATCCCAAAGAATTCGTTCAAGGACATATTAAGCTGTACCGAATAGTTTTGCTTGTCTTTAGAAGATTTAAGAGTAAGGAATATTGCAATGGAAATCTATAGAACAACACATATTCCGAATCACTTGAAAAACTGAAGGAAATTGAACCAAATGCTGATAAAGATCTGGTCATTCAAAAAATAAATCCTTTATGAACTGCATTCAAAAGAAAGATCAAGAAGGTAGTTGACTCAAAGCGTAGTGAAGCTTCCGCTGATCATATATATGAGACTCGTGTCTGATACTATAACCTTCTTTTATTTACCGCGGATCAAGAAATACAATGGGAAAGTAAATCAACTTTAGATTACGATGAGGAGAGAATAGAAGTAAAAATAGTGGAAGGAGCAAAGACAAAAAAAAGTTAATGTGATACGTTATTCTAATTCTGCAAATTTGTACTGGAAAAAACACTTACAATATTAAGTTGCTTACGCCAGTGTTAGGAATGAAATGAAGATTCCACACTAAAGTGAAAGCAATAAGGTTTGCAATTTGAAAAAGTAAGGTTGGAATTTTTCGTGACTGTGGAAGTCAGCACAGAGTTGTTAATAATGCAGTCAAAAGGACCTATTGAAGCCATTTAAATTCTGATGTTGCTCAACTTTCTATCTTTTAGAACTATTGCATATAAACAACATTGCACCCTGCACATTAAAAGAAGTTTTAAATTAATAATTTTTTGAATACTTAAATTCATAGAAATTATATGGTGATTATTGAAATAGCATTCTATGTACATATATTGCAATAAAATAATGTACCGATTATTTAAGATTAATCCCACGCATTGTCAACCATACAAATCTGACGTAAAACGGACTACACCTTAAATTGTATTATATAAATGACGTCGCAAGTTATATTCACAATTTAATCATACAAACAACTTACCGGGTGAATCACCAATGGTCTGGTTCATCTTGACCTTCAGGGGCTGTTCAGGTGTTCATTGTTTGGTTGGCGATTATCCTTGTCGACGAAGCGCCGGTATTTTCTATTTTGGTAATGGGATATGTAACAAAGGAAGGTGGATCTCTTCGCCGATTCACGAAATTCTACACTTGAACGTCCGTACTCGATGAAGGTCGGTAGTAAAAGTGCTGTTTTTTTCCGCTTGGCTGTTACGTGCCAAATTTGGCACTAAACATTTTTAGTATAGTTTTGATGTGCGGGAGTTCGCGCCATAAATTTGAAAGGCTTGGTGCGTGAATTTTCGTCTCGTCAGAGTGCGTTTGCGCCAGATCGCGCTGACGCGAGTGGCGGGAGAACAAAAGTGGGAAGTTTCCGAGAGACGCTGAAGTGTGGCTTTTTGCCTTTGAACTTCGAGTGTAGTGGTCGTGCCTGGTATCGTAACGTACCGTATCTTTATCTTTTTATTATGTAGATTTCCTTTGTTTATCTTTGATTGTCGACCCTATAAATTCCTGCCGTTCCCTACATATAGATAGAAAGAAGATAATTTGATAGCAACCTGACCGAACCGCAGTCCCCGCCGGAGCACCATCTTTAACACTCGGAATGGAATCCTGAGAGCTAGCCGAAGCAATCCCGAAGGACGCTATGCGCTATCTGTGAATAACCCGGAGGGGGGCTCCAGCAACCCTGAAGGAAGCTATCCTGTGAGACGCTTATATTTTCACTTAAGTTCCCCGTGTGTGGGGTTTTTTATACTTCATTTCTAACATTATATATATTTCGTCATTTGCGCGTCTTAATTTGCATATTGTGTGACGTCATTGACAGATGGGCGCGCTAAAATCTGTATAACGATTAGAGCTACCAACTGCCGTTGCGTCACTTATACCGCGCTTGCGGGATTGTAAGAATTACTTGAAAACGTAAAATGGCTCCCACCAACTATCGTCCTGCCAAATTTTCAATATTCTCATGCTAAAACTGGTATATACACCTGTACTTTCAAGGCATGGGAAATGCAGCAGTTGCAGTTTTTTACTCTACCATTCATAGTTCAATATCCGAAAAGGCATGAGAACCGAGTCTTCACAGTGAAGCTTAAATTAAACGTAATAATGGAGAACTTTTGCATTCGGGGTTTAAAAGATCCACAAAATTAAATAATACAATGAAAAAGCGAAGCCTTTTAAAAAGACATTCAATAACTTCAACATACATGTATATTCAACTACTAAATTTATAGGCAGTTTTGCATATATGGCTCCACAAAAATTCATATAATAGATACATTGAAACTTTCAGCATTCGTAACAAAAACAGGTTTCATAGCGAAATGCTACGCATTCTCCTACTTGAACAATACACATCTTAATAACGAACTACAACTCCAATAATTGTTGTTTTACCCATGACTATATTGTGTTTATGTCATCTTAGGCTGGTGAAATTGAAATCAGCTTATTGAATTCCCACCACTTGGTTATACCAGTAAATAAATAGAAATAAAATACAAAAAATTAAGGAAACTACTAGAAATAAACAATAAATTGACACTGTTGTAACATTTGAGCTTTACGAGAAATAAAAAGCAGATGAGAAGAGGGTGGGGGTTAAGAAATTTAAAACAAACAACTTATTATTGAAGTATCCTGTGTAATTTTTATTTCAGTGTAATAGTGTTTGATAAGCTAGTGCAATAAACAGGGGTCCTATAAAAATCATAAACTTAGAAATCACAAAAGCAGCCTTTTATTTCAGTACAATACATTATTTTAAAAACTACCAAAAGGGAAACACATTTCAATATTACGTACTAATAAAGCTTTTTTTTAATTAAAAATATCCCATTTCATAATACATCTACATAACATAATTTCAGATAGTTACAATGTATTCTAGACGCGATAAAAGCCGACTTTTACAAAAAAAACCCCACCCACCCCCACCTGAATTGACTTAACTCACAGAAATTAAATTACACACCAGACATTGTATTCATTTATATCACTGTTAGGCAGGGTTAACAAAACTAAACCATGACAACAGGCCATCTTATAATGTTAGGTATATATTAATAGCATACTTCTCTAAAACAGAGAAGTGGAGATAATGATATCGCGAGACACTTGAACAAAAGAATTCAATTCCTTCAAAGCCATCAATATGAACATATGTACGATTAGAAAAAAGTAAAGGTTTGGGTTTGTTGTAGCTACCCTACTGATTATGAAATGATAAATGAGAGTCCACGTGATGGTACACGGATTTTCGACATAACTAACAATCAAATTGAGATTGGGACGGTTTCCCAACAAAATATTTTGGAACTCAAGACCCCAAAGGAGATGATTTCTTGGTCAAATGAAAGTTAGAACCTGTAAGGTTATATTGTTGAAAAAATGAGTGTGTTACTGAAACGGTAATTGAATATAAGATTAATTGTAGAAACACGTTAGCTGCGAATGCCGCACATGTGCGTCATTACAAATGTTACTAATATGCGCTCGATGCACATGTGCGGCATTAGAACAGGATCGTTTAAAGCTTCAGTACAAGTTCAGTACTCGATATGTAGAGTTCGTTTGTGGTAGCATATAGCTGACACTATAAAAACGAGATTTACACGCCATTTCTGTTTTTTTAATTGTTTAATTTAATGTGTGATTCCGTTATGATAACGAAGCAGGTCCTTCTTGCCCCAAACGGCAAAAGAACATTTAAAAACTCCAAAAAATTAACTTGCAAAGAGTGGGAGAGCTTGTTATATGAAGACTTTGATAAAGATGACGAATATTTAGTAGACGCAGACAGTTCATCCGGTGATTCTGAGGAAGTGATGAAGGTATCTACTTGAATATTGATTATTTTCTATTATTCGATATTATATTTAGATTTAATTTGAAATTATGTCTAGGATAGTTATGCAATTTTATTCCAATTTGTTTTTAGAAATTGCTGTTGAGCTAGCTGCTGTTTCAACTGTAGTTCGTAACAAGGAAAATAATGACGGAATAGCTGCAAACGTGTGGTAAGATGAACCAAATATTTTGAAGCAGTTTGAATTTACCAAACAACAAGGGCTATTAGTAGCAACACCAGAAAGCAATTCACCTCGAGTTCTTCCATCTAATTGCAGAAAACGACTTTTATAACTTAGTAGTAGAAGAAACTAATAAATATGCCGTTGAATTTTTTTTGTCAGGAATATCTGAAAATCTAGAATCACAAGATGGACACCTCTAACTAGTGCAAAATTACAAATACTTTTAGGTCTTCTGCTACACATTTGCACAATAAAATTAAATAGGAAACATCATTTATTTAATTTACGGTGTTTTCAGATCATATGAGTAGAGATCGTTTCTTGTTTATTCTTCGCTGTTTACACTTTTATAGTGAAAATTTGAATCAAAACAGTGAACGACATAGAATTAGCAAGATTAGACCCATAGCAGAATTTTTCAACAAGAAAATGCTAGAAATGTATCAGCCGGGAAAAAATTTGCCGTTAGACTAATCAATGATATCGTGGCATGGACGTCTCATTGTTAGACAGTTTATAAAAAATAAACGTAACAAATACGGTATAAAATTGTACATGCTAACTGAACCCGATGGACTTATACCAAATGTCATTATTTACACTGGAACATTAGATGCAATTGGTGGTAGAGGCCATTCAAGGAAGGTTGTGCTACATCTGATGAAAGATCGACTACATTGTGGTCATTCCTTATATGTGGACAATTTCTACAAGTTTCAAATTAGCACTAGAATTAATAAAGAAGGAAAATTACTGTATAGGAACTTTGAGATCAGATAGAAAAGGGAATCCTAAAGACATCGTATCTATGAAACTTAAAAAGGAGAGACAAAGGGTATATACTGTGATGGTGTAATGATAGGAAAGTGGGCGGTAAGAGATGTTTTATATATATATATATATATATATATATATATATATATATATATATATTAACGGAGTTTGAAAATGATATCGTAGAATATAAGAACAAGAGAGGCCATGAAAAGATCAAACCCTTGCCAATACTAAAATATGAGGATATGAGTGGAGTTGATATGCAAGACCAAATGATGGCTTATTACCCTTGTGATAGGAAAACATTACGATGGTATAAGAAAATTGGTGTACATTTTGTTCAACTGATGTTGAATGCCTACTTTTATTCAAGAGAACCCAAGGAAACAAAACGACTTTTCACTTCAGGCTAGCCGTAGTGGAAGATCTTCTGAAAACGGACACACAAAAGGAAAAACCAAAACAAACTTCCAAATCAAACACGGCTGAGAATATTCCTGAAAAAATTCTGGACACAGACGGAAAAAACAAAACTAAACACAAAAGGTGCCGAAACTGCTCTGAAAATAAAATCAGGGAAGATACAATATATTATTGTAAACAGTGCTCAGAAAAACCCGGCCTTTGTTGAGGAGACTGTTTTATAAGTTACTATAAGAAATAAATTTTGCTTTTCTTTGTATTTTTAGTGTTTCGCTAGTAACCTAACAAATTAATTGAAATTTTTATATTTTTATTTTTTTAGAAACATTATTTGTGTTACATACCTTATAGCTTTCACCTTTTTTATGTGTTGTGTTATATGTTTTCTAAATAAATATTTGATTTATTAATATTCTCCTTTCCAAAACAAGTTACAAAATTGCTAAAAAATCAATGACGCGCATTCGCGTCGAACAGCACATGGTTATAACTAGCTTCCTATATGCCGACGATGCAAATGTGTGTCAATGTCATACAATTACCAAAACTGTTTTCACCCAAATAATACACCCTTCAAACTAAAAGCATATTATTTTTGCAAATAATAAGTCAGCTATGCAGTACATTACACACTCAAAAGCAGCAGCAAATGTGTTAAGAATGGACTTCTATTGAACTTTACCAATTTTTGTTTAATGTATGTACTTTGTTATAAGGATAATTATAGGCTATTAACCCGACTATTACTGTATGTTTTAAACTTTGTTTTTGTTTGCCTATTTGTTCACCGAAATGTTTACATAATGTTTTTCTAGAATAGATTTCAGCCAGGTGAGTGCAGAGTAGTTTTAATTGATAAAACGAACTGGTAACAGCGTAGGAACATCTATACACCAAGAGAATCGACAATCACCTGGTTTACATGTAGGTCTGCGGAATTCTTATTACTTCAAATGTCGTTGGCACCCTTGACGAATTGAAAACCTAATAAGGTAAATGATAGTAAAAACGTAGCTTGAAATAGCATCTAAGTAAAATTTTGATCATTATGCAGATTTGTTTAATTTTCTACATTTGGTACTACAGGAACTCACTCCTGTACCACTGTAATTGGCCTATGCATTCTTATTTTATTACGAGATTCCCGTCCCTTTTGTGCCATTCCAAATTTAAAAACTTAATGCTTCAAACACCCATAGCATTGTTAAGAGTAGGTCATTAGACCAAAGTCTAACATTATTAAGGTTTTTGGTCTAAAGATTGATGTATATCTTAGTTTCAGTAGACACGTATCTCAACGTTTACAGGCAGCCTACAACACTTTAAGGATGCTGTACCAAAACAGCAAAATTTTGAGTGGTTCTGCAAAGAAGTTACTGTGTAATTTACTAATTCTATCGCATTTAGTTTCAGAAGATGTGGTATTTGGCCAGTGTTAAACACTTATTTATAAAAATAGAATTAAAAAAAATACAACATACCTGTTTCTGGCTTGTTTATGGCATAAAGGGAAGCAATGGGGCTAACTAGGTCTGCCAGAATACTTACATGTCGTGTCCTTGTTTTAGAGTACAATAGTCAATAAGATTCCTCAATATATATTTAACAAAATTACATTCCGAATAAACCTTCACAACATAAACATATAGAATAAAGGAACTTTAACACATCCTTATATTCTACTGAGTTCTTCAAGTGATCGATCTTATTCCTACACAGCAGTTAAATATTATAATTCTCTTCCGGATGCACTGAAAATGATAAAAGAGAAGGTCACGTTCCTGAAGTTACCTGTAGCAGATGTGAGATGTATTTGCAACTTTTATTTGCTAAGTTATGTAGAGGTGTTTATCAAAAGTTCCAAACTATATAATATATAAAAAATTGTGTAATTATTCAATAATGATTACCGACATTGATTAGCACAGCAAAGCAAAGCTTATTGACAAAAGTATTGCTACGTATCTTTTTGCAGAAAGTACATAAAATATATTGCACATATTTTGTCAATAAAGTCATTTACCACTACTACCACTAAGTAAAGAACAGCGATTGATTATCTGCCAAAAAATTATTATTGCACTTTACTTTTTGAAGTGTTAGGGATGAGATGTTAGGGATACCCTAAATACAATACGCTATAAATTCCGCAAAACATCAGCCGACTGGTTATACCCCAAATTTTTTAGTTTTTGGTCGTAGTGTTCCGATCAGCGGAAAATTTTATGGTGCTGGAGTCCTTCCAACTGGTGATTGTGAAGTCATCCCTGGGAATCGTCCTTCGTATGTCTCAGACAGACAAGCGTTATGGGAAATTTTTAAGGATGTTCGTTCGAGGTTGCATCAGGCTTATGAACGTACATGCAGCCAGTACAATTTGAGAAGAAGAGATATTTCTTTTAGAGTCAGTGATAAAGTTTGGAGAACCAACAAAGTTCTATCCAGAGCTGGCGAGAAATTTAGTGCAAAACTTGCTCCCAAATTTGTTTTGTGTATCGTTCGTAAGAAAATTTCAAATTTAGTATATGACCTGAATAATATTGATGGTTCTAGAGCCTGTAGATGGCACCTCAAAGATTTAAAATCATGTTCTGTTTTAGATTTAGATAATGACGTTCCAGAAAAGTAAATTTTGACATGGAATTCTGTTTGTTAAGGAAAACTTTTTTAGTAAGAAGAGTATCGAGCGTTTCGGTGATAATTTTGTTTAGGTGACAATCATGCTTTCGTGTTTGTACAGATTATTTTTGTAGAGACTATATTAGTAATAAATATGTATAAGTTTAGTGTCATAAAATTTTTGTTCAAAGACTTGCGCGTAAATAATGTATAAGCAATTGATGTGATTATTTTGGTCGGTCGATTATATTGGTAAGGTTGATATTTATTATGACGACTATAGCAATAATATTGTTTAAGTTTAGGTTGTTGATTTTGGATGATGCTGAAAAAGTCAAGTATAGAGGTTGTGTTGGCATCGATGATGTTAACTATATTTGAGATTTTAGAGTTTAGGTAAGCGAGAGTCGCTTGCATTTTTTAGAAATTTTTTTGTGAAGTTGGTCAAAGTTGATAGTTATATTTTGGGTAGTAGAGGTTTTGACCACAATATTGGTATAGGGATTTGATTTGACAGCAAATCGAATAGTTTTTGGTGTGACCACTGTAGTGCGGACACATAATGGTGAAGTTGATTTTTTATGTCTGTAGAGTTAGGGAAGCATAGAGTTGAAATATGATAGTCTAGGTAGGACTATGCTTTATGGAGTTGAAAGTCTAAGGAGGTAGTTTTACCAAATTTTTTTGTGAAAGGTAGGACGTAGCACTCGAGCACTTTCTCTTTCCAGTTTGAGTCTATGCTGGTGAGTTCTAAAGACAATTTTAAGAAAGTTTATGTGGGTAGGGTTGTCAAATTTTTTATAGACAATCATAATTCCCAACTTGAAATTTTTTGCACTTAGGACTTTACGAAGTCTAGTGCGAATGGCAATAACCCGTGTGTGAATAGTTTGAACTTAAAGTTAGTTTAGGACATAAAGAATCTTATGTAAAGTATTTATAGGTCTATAAGTCTTACTTTTTGCGTTGGTTCATTTTTTGTCAGTGAGTAGTAGTTTGGTTGTGCATATGCAAATACTTAGTGTTGTTTTATTCCGTTGAGTAACTTTTGAGTGTCAGACCTTCCCGATTAAGCCATATCTATTTTGTCTTCCCGGATATGTCTTCTTTTTGGACGTGTTGTACGCGTTAGTTACTATTACACTCATTGGCTCATAATATTTTTTGTACTTCCACCTTCCCATATTACTAGTCAAATAGGAAAATTTTTAAATTGATCTTACGTCAATGTTTAGGGTTAAGTTAGTTGGTATGTGTTTATCGTCAATTAATTAGTTAGCTATGTTGAGATTGTTATTGCGACAATTATAAAAAAATCTTTGATCCTTCTTTAGATTTTGTTTTGTTTATCCAAGATTTTTTTTCTTTTTGGAGAGAGGCTGTGTAACAATTATGATTTTCTGTTATTCAAATATACAATTTTGTTCAATACACCTAGTCAATAAATATTAAATTTCTATTGAAACCTTTTATTATGAATTCATACATAGTACGCCATCTACATTAGAATAGCCAAAGTAAACTTTAAGTGAACTTCTATTTGCTTGTATCTTGATTCAATATCCCTCTTCCCGGCGCATGCTTGTATAGCTAACATTGCCTCGTGGAAAAAGCCGTTTTGATATGAGATGTAATCGAATACTAGTATTATCCAGGGCCTGCAGGTTTTAATTAAACATGCCGCCCCAACAAATAGTCAAGTGGAGTCAACGTATACCATGAGTTTAGTTTTGGTGGTAGCATCGACCTAAGATGGTTGTAAATATATTTTTACGGTAAGAAAATATTTCGCAAGTTTACCTCAAAATTCTATTCTCTCGTTTGATTTCAGCGCAAGTTTTTTTAAGTTCAGAGTTTTAAAGATTAAAATACCAATTATTGAAGATGAAGACAATTTTAATTCCGAGTTTTAAAATATTAAATTCAAGTTACACGTAATGAAGCAATGGAAATTAAGTATTATAATAAAAACAATCGTTAACCATAAGGCAAGCACGAGACTGAAAGGCAGCTTTAATTGTTGCTAGGCAGGAAAGTAGAAACCCCACATGGGATTGGTTTGTATGAAGGTCAAATCCGGACCCCTGCGTCAGCCACGCTCAACTATAAAAGTAAGCACGCAGATATTAAAAAAAAATTAAAGAAGGAAAACCGGCAGCCAAACGGATAGCCAGCGGTGAGTCATCCTCCATTTTTATACCTATATTCTTTTCAAGGAACTTTCATTTAAAATGCACAAATAATTTTCGAAGAAGCTAAACATAAGTTTGTTTAAAATTAATGCTCGAACTTTTGCGAAAGTTCATAGATCAATTAATTTGTTTCACGTAAAATTTAGTTTGAAAATTTAGTATTTGGATAAGGCATAATTGACCTTAATATTTTCAAGGTATTTTGTAAGATTATGTTTGAAGTTACAAAGTTGTTTTAGAAGATTTGCTTTACTAAACATGTGATATGATAAGAATTGTTTGCCGAATTATTGTGTATAACACATTGTGATAGTACACCTGAAGTATAGCTCAATATCGACAATAAGTATTTTTTTACCTTTGATTTTATTAAAGATAGCTATTAAAAGTATAGAGTCATAACCAGTGAATTTTTTTTGAATATTTAATTTGTTTCTTGTACACTGAACAGGATCCTATTCAAGTAGCATGAAGTCACTGTAACATAGAATGAAAGTCATATATTTCTTGTGGAGAATTGAAGTAATTTATGCAATTAAAAAATATTCCACGAATGCTTAGAGATTAATATTAAATCGTATTAACGGAACTGTTTCGAAAGTCTCCGTATAGATAAGTTTATATAAACGATGTATATATACATATTTTTTTAAAAAATCAATAGAAAAAATATTAATTTGTCATAAAATTTTCTTTCTTTGAAGTCAGCAGTAATTGTCCTACAGAAGCAAAGAGTTCACAAACATGAAATTTTGGTATTGAAGAAAGATATTATTGGTGTTGA
The DNA here is from genome assembly GCA_036346225.1 of Platerodrilus igneus. NCBI lineage: Eukaryota > Metazoa > Arthropoda > Insecta > Coleoptera > Lycidae > Platerodrilus > Platerodrilus igneus. Next base: position 136,281 of record JARFIW010001668.1, read on the forward strand.
AGTTAAAAGTTTTTTTTTGAAAGTATAATTTTGACTAGTGGATTTATTTATAATTTTTTTGTGATAAAGTGACTAGGCTCTAACGGAGCCCTAGTTTGAACATGTTTAGGTGTGGTTAAATTTTCATATAGCATGAGATCGTCGTTCCCATTCTAGATTGCAGAGACCAAAGTAAGTATTTTTGTTTATGTTGCTCGTCTTAAATTTTTTTTCTTTCAAAGATTTCCGTATCTGATCTTCGGATAGTTTCTTATCAAACACTCATTAAGATACGGTGGCGTCCAATAAAATTTCTTTTGTTTTATCGTGTACCATCCTACGACCCTAGCTCATAGCTCTGCCCGAAGTTGAAAAAGCTTAGCTGGCTGGAAGATCTCTTTAGAGGGACCCTTTTCTCTCAAAGCCATTCAACATCCTTTTTACCCTGGGCTTGACCGTCAAACAGGAACCCCTCGTAATCTATCGAGGCTCTCCCGCCTGTATGGTAGAGCAGACATATTATTTTCTTTTTGAGGAATTTAATAGGTTACAATACATAAAGACTGAAAGTTTTAAATCTTCCAGTAGCAAGAAACCTTAAATGTTAGGGTTAGTTTTTCTTCTGCACTGATTGCTTCTGTGATAACAGTATCTCTTTAGCACTCATATGTGTTAGTCTATCCAATACTATTTTAAAATGTGTTTAATCCATTCATAGAAAGTTTTTCAGATCAGCCTGTGAAGACACATTTAATTACTTGAGCAAATTCATATGTGAAAAAATTGCGTTTCTTTTTCCATTCTTTATACCACTTGCTTAGTTTGATTTTTAATGTTCAAAAATATTATGGCAGCACTAATTTTTCTGCGTGACATGACGGACAGTACAGTATGTCCCAAATTGGATGTATTAAATGGGTAACTTAGTTGTTATTAAAGATACAATAAAACTGTGTGCGCAGTCATGGGCCAACTTTTGAGATCAATTCAATGGTAAAATCACAAATGAGCGATCTTCTTTTGTTTTCGAGTTATAGCCAAAAACTGATATTTTAACAATTCTATTAATTCGTATAACTCGTTTGTTTGCAAAACATCCAAAAATACTGGAGAAGTCTTTATACAGTTTTTACGTATAATACTGTGGCATACGCAAATATTTAATATTTGTAATACCTTTGAGGTATAATATAAACTTACATTTTTTGGATGGAAACCACAATTGGTTGCCGATTTATTTAAAAGCTCTTTTGACAGCTTTTCAAAATATATATAGTTTAATATAATTATCTTTTCAAATGGCCGATTTGTTCCATGTTTTGGTATAATAAAATAATGTATTATATTGGTAATAAATAGTTGGCCGCGAAACAAAAGGTAAACACAAAACAAGAGTTTATTATTGTACCACATCACATTTCTAAACAATAAAGTTTGAAATCTAGAAGAATACAATATTATAACTACATATATTACAAACATTAATATAACTACATCTTAAATTGAAAATTATATTTCTCTCCACATATAAATAGTCTATAATCTATATATGGATACGAAAATACACACACACTCACACACCTCATACCCTCACACACACACACACACAAGCACGTGCCCACGCATGCACACACGCATGCACACACCCACACACACCCTCACCTACACACACCCTCACACATAATATATATAAAACACTAGAACACAGATGGGAATACTAAGAAGTTTTATTTAATGACAATTCAGAGATATTGTTCAAACTGGCCTCCATTCTCTCTTAAACCAAGTTCGCATCGTTTTATTACAGAATTAATAGAATTTAATAAATGAACAGCATTAACTCTACAAAATGCTGCATCAATTGAATTCCGCAACTCTTCAATACTATGGTGCTGGGTTTTATAGATGTCCTCTTTTAAAACATTCCACAACAAATAGTCCAATATCGACAAGTCAAGAGATCTACGTGGCCACTGAACAATTATACCAAAACCATGGAATAAATCGGCTATTTGAAAACATAATTATATTAAACTATATATATTTTTGAAAAACTGTCAAAAAGAGCTTTTAAATAAAGCGGCAACCAATTGTGGTTTCCATTTAAAAAAATGCAAGTTTATATTATAACCTCAAAAGTGTTATAAATATTAAATATTTGCGTATGCCACTGTATTCTACGTAAAAAACTATATAAAAGACTTCTACAGTATTTTTAGATGTTTTTGCAAACAAATGAGTTATATGAATTAATAGAATTGTTAAAAATATCAATTTTTGGCTATAACTCGAAAACAAAAGATCGCTCATTTGTGATTTCACCATTGAATTGATCTCAAAAGTTGGTCCATGTCTGCGCACACAGTTTTATTGTATCTTTAATAACAATTAAGTTACCCATTTAATACATCCAATTTGGGACACACTGTACAATGCTCAATCAGCTGAACAACTTTGTCCAACCGTGTATGTTTGCACATTGAAATCTCAGAATGGACTGCACAAACACCAGAAATGATAAGTACAGAATAAACTTGCATGGACGTTAGTGGTCATTACTTGTATCATAAGATTATGCTTTCCAACAAGTCTCTATTCAATGCAGGGGTGTTTTATGTATGAACGTAATGTTTGTACAAACAAGTAAGCCATGCATGTTTGCACGTGAAGGGTGCCCTTTAGATAAACATAGGTAGTAAGAATACATTTATTAGTTTGATTTAAAATGGACAGAATGAATATGGATGTATACCAGATGCTGGTATACTAAGATTTTAAGAATATTTAATGTAAAATAATATCATTGCATTAAATGGGAAAGTAGCATTTAACACGCCCTACACGTGCAATCATGTATGACTGATTATTTGTTTAAAAAAGAAAAGTACGACCTTAGACATTTCGGTATGTATTGTAGGAACAAAATTGTATTTTTAGGTTATAATTTATGTATGTAATTTTTAAATTTACCTCGGCGTATGACATTCATATTTCCCACTGCTTAAGCATTTTTTATTTAAAGTGTAATTATGTGATTGGTCGGGGATAAGTGAATGATTTTTTTCGTTTTACCGGTGTCATCATGTCGACCCTATGGCTTCAATTTTGTTAATGGTTACTTTTAAATTTAATAAAATTTATATCTGAAAATATTAGCGTTTTTCTGTTGACTCATGAGTAAACTTACTTCCGGAAAGATGTAGGTGACAACATATTGAAACTATATGTACTTATATGTTTGTAAATACTTGTATGCACAAACAAGATGACCAGTATGAAAAGTAATTTAGCTTGCATGTTCCTAATTACTTCCGGCGTTATGTTTGTGCAAGCAAGTTACTAAACTACACCTGTTTCTTGGATGCAATATACACGTAAATGGAGTTTTATTTGTCCCTGTTCATCAGCACTAAGATAATTTTGATTGTGTTGTTCACGCACATCACTATCACGCCTGGCATGAAATAATAAGCTTCACTATTTCGTTTCCTGCTGCGATTTAAATTTACAATGTGTGACAAGAAACTATCCCAAAGAATTCGTTCAACAATATATTAAGCTGTACCGAATAGTTTTGCTTGTCTTTAGAAGATTTAAGAGTAAGGAATATTGCAATAGAAATCTATAGAACAACACATATTCCGAATCAGTTGAAAAACTGAAGGAAATTGAACCAAATGCTGATAAAGATCTGGTCATTCAAAAAATAAATCCTTTATGAACTGCATTCAAAAGAAAGATCAAGAAGGTAGTTGACTCAAAGCGTAGTGAAGCTTCCGCTGATCATGTATATGAGACTCGTGTCTGATACTATAACCTTCTTTTATTTACCGCGGATCAAGAAATACAATGGGAAAGTAAATCAACTTTAGATTACGATGAGGAGAGAATAGAAGTAAAAATAGTGGAAGGAGCAAAGACAAAAAAAAGTTAATGTGATACGTTATTCTAATTCTGCAAATTTGTACTGGAAAAAAACACTTACAATATTAAGTTGCTTACGCCAGTGTTAGGAATGAAATGAAGATTCCACACTAAAGTGAAAGCAATAAGGTTTGCAATTTGAAAAAGTAAGGTTGGAATTTTTTCGTGACTGTGGAAGTCAGCACAGAGTTGTTAATAATGCAGTCAAAAGGACCTATTGAAGCCATTTAAATTCTGATGTTGCTCAACTTTCTATCTTTTAGAACTATTGCATATAAACAACATTGCACCCTGCACATTAAAAGAAGTTTTAAATTAATAATTTTTGAATACTTAAATTCATAGAAATTATATGGTGATTATTGAAATAGCATTCTATGTACATATATTGCAATAAAATAATGTACCGATTATTTAAGATTAATCCCACGCATTGTCAACCATACAAATCTGACGTAAAACGGACTACACCTTAAATTGTATTATATAAATGACGTCGCAAGTTATATTCACAATTTAATCATACAAACAACTTACCGGGTGAATCACCAATGGTCTGGTTCATCTTGACCTTCAGGGGCTGTTCAGGTGTTCATTGTTTGGTTGGCGATTATCCTTGTCGACGAAGCGCCGGTATTTTCTATTTTGGTAATGGGATATGTAACAAAGGAAGGTGGATCTCTTCGCCGATTCACGAAATTCTACACTTGAACGTCCGTACTCGATGAAGGTCGGTAGTAAAAGTGCTGTTTTTTTCCGCTTGGCTGTTACGTGCCAAATTTGGCACTAAACATTTTTTAGTATAGTTTTGATGTGCGGGAGTTCGCGCCATAAATTTGAAAGGCTTGGTGCGTGAATTTTCGTCTCGTCAGAGTGCGTTTGCGCCAGATCGCGCTGACGCGAGTGGCGGGAGAACAAAAGTGGGAAGTTTCCGAGAGACGCTGAAGTGTGGCTTTTGCCTTTGAACTTCGAGTGTAGTGGTCGTGCCTGGTATCGTAACGTACCGTATCTTTATCTTTTATTATGTAGATTTCCTTTGTTTATCTTTGATTGTCGACCCTATAAATTCCTGCCGTTCCCTACATATAGATAGAAAGAAGATAATTTGATAGCAACCTGACCGAACCGCAGTCCCCGCCGGAGCACCATCTTTAACACTCCGGAATGGAATCCTGAGAGCTAGCCGAAGCAATCCCGAAGGACGCTATGCGCTATCTGTGAATAACCCGGAGGGGGGCTCCAGCAACCCTGAAGGAAGCTATCCTGTGAGACGCTTATATTTTCACTTAAGTTCCCCGTGTGTGGGGTTTTTTATACTTCATTTCTAACATTATATATATTTCGTCATTTGCGCGTCTTAATTTGCATATTGTGTGACGTCATTGACAGATGGGCGCGCTAAAATCTGTATAACGATTAGAGCTACCAACTGCCGTTGCGTCACTTATACCGCGCTTGCGGGATTGTAAGAATTACTTGAAAACGTAAAATGGCTCCCACCAACTATCGTCCCTGCCAAATTTTCAATATTCTCATGCTAAAACTGGTATATACACCTGTACTTTCAAGGCATGGGAAATGCAGCAGTTGCAGTTTTTTACTCTACCATTCATAGTTCAATATCCGAAAAGGCATGAGAACCGAGTCTTCACAGTGAAGCTTAAATTAAACGTAATAATGGAGAACTTTTGCATTCGGGGTTTAAAAAAGATCCACAAAATTAAATAATACAATGAAAAAGCGAAGCCTTTTAAAAAAAGACATTCAATAACTTCAACATACATGTATATTCAACTACTAAATTTATAGGCAGTTTTGCATATATGGCTCCACAAAAATTCATATAATAGATACATTGAAACTTTCAGCATTCGTAACAAAAACAGGTTTCATAGCGAAATGCTACGCATTCTCCTACTTGAACAATACACATCTTAATAACGAACTACAACTCCAATAATTGTTGTTTTACCCATGACTATATTGTGTTTATGTCATCTTAGGCTGGTGAAATTGAAATCAGCTTATTGAATTCCCACCACTTGGTTATACCAGTAAATAAATAGAAATAAAATACAAAAAATTAAGGAAACTACTAGAAATAAACAATAAATTGACACTGTTGTAACATTTGAGCTTTACGAGAAATAAAAAGCAGATGAGAAGAGGGTGGGGTTAAGAAATTTAAAACAAACAACTTATTATTGAAGTATCCTGTGTAATTTTATTTCAGTGTAATAGTGTTTGATAAGCTAGTGCAATAAACAGGGTCCTATAAAATCATAAACTTAGAAATCACAAAAGCAGCCTTTTATTTCAGTACAATACATTATTTTAAAAACTACCAAAAGGGAAACACATTTCAATATTACGTACTAATAAAGCTTTTTTTTAATTAAAAATATCCCATTTCATAATACATCTACATAACATAATTTCAGATAGTTACAATGTATTCTAGACGCGATAAAAGCCGACTTTACAAAAACCCCACCCACCCCACCTGAATTGACTTAACTCACAGAAATTAAATTACACACCAGACATTGTATTCATTTATATCACTGTTAGGCAGGGTTAACAAAACTAAACCATGACAACAGGCCATCTTATAATGTTAGGTATATATTAATAGCATACTTCTCTAAAACAGAGAAGTGGAGATAATGATATCGCGAGACACTTGAACAAAAGAATTCAATTCCTTCAAAGCCATCAATATGAACATATGTACGATTAGAAAAAAGTAAAGGTTTGGGTTTGTTGTAGCTACCCTACTGATTATGAAATGATAAATGAGATTCCACGTGATGGTACACGGATTTTCGACATAACTAACAATCAAATTGAGATTGGGACGGTTTCCCAACAAAATATTTTGGAACTCAAGACCCCAAAGGAGATGATTTCTTGGTCAAATGAAAGTTAGAACCTGTAAGGTTATATTGTTGAAAAAATGAGTGTGTTACTGAAACGGTAATTGAATATAAGATTAATTGTAGAAACACGTTAGCTGCGAATGCCGCACATGTGCGTCATTACAAATGTTACTAATATGCGCTCGATGCACATGTGCGGCATTAGAACAGGATCGTTTAAAGCTTCAGTACAAGTTCAGTACTCGATATGTAGAGTTCGTTTTGTGGTAGCATATAGCTGACACTATAAAAACGAGATTTACACGCCATTTCTGTTTTTTTTTAATTGTTTAATTTAATGTGTGATTCCGTTATGATAACGAAGCAGGTCCTTCTTGCCCCAAACGGCAAAAGAACATTTAAAAACTCCAAAAAATTAACTTGCAAAGAGTGGGAGAGCTTGTTATATGAAGACTTTGATAAAGATGACGAATATTTAGTAGACGCAGACAGTTCATCCGGTGATTCTGAGGAAGTGATGAAGGTATCTACTTGAATATTGATTATTTTCTATTATTCGATATTATATTTAGATTTAATTTGAAATTATGTCTAGGATAGTTATGCAATTTTATTCCAATTTGTTTTTTAGAAATTGCTGTTGAGCTAGCTGCTGTTTCAACTGTAGTTCGTAACAAGGAAAATAATGACGGAATAGCTGCAAACGTGTGGTAAGATGAACCAAATATTTTGAAGCAGTTTGAATTTACCAAACAACAAGGGCTATTAGTAGCAACACCAGAAAGCAATTCACCTCCCGAGTTCTTCCATCTAATTGCAGAAAACGACTTTTATAACTTAGTAGTAGAAGAAACTAATAAATATGCCGTTGAATTTTTTTTTGTCAGGAATATCTGAAAAATCTAGAATCACAAGATGGACACCTCTAACTAGTGCAAAATTACAAATACTTTTAGGTCTTCTGCTACACATTTGCACAATAAAATTAAATAGGAAACATCATTTATTTAATTTACGGTGTTTTTCAGATCATATGAGTAGAGATCGTTTCTTGTTTATTCTTCGCTGTTTACACTTTTATAGTGAAAATTTGAATCAAAACAGTGAACGACATAGAATTAGCAAGATTAGACCCATAGCAGAATTTTTCAACAAGAAAATGCTAGAAATGTATCAGCCGGGAAAAAATTTGCCGTTAGACGAATCAATGGTATTGTGGCATGGACGTCTCATTTTTAGACAGTTTATAAAAAATAAACGTAACAAATACGGTATAAAATTGTACATGCTAACTGAACCCGATGGACTTATACCAAATGTCATTATTTACACTGGAACATTAGATGCAATTGGTGGTAGAGGCCATTCAAGGAAGGTTGTGCTACATCTGATGAAAGATCGACTACATTGTGGTCATTCCTTATATGTGGACAATTTCTACAAGTTTCAAATTAGCACTAGAATTAATAAAGAAGGAAAATTACTGTATAGGAACTTTGAGATCAGATAGAAAAGGGAATCCTAAAGACATCGTATCTATGAAACTTAAAAAAGGAGAGACAAAGGGTATATACTGTGATGGTGTAATGATAGGAAAGTGGAGCGGTAAGAGAGATGTTTTATATATATATATATATATATATATATATATATATATATATATATATTAACGGAGTTTGAAAATGATATGGTAGAATATTAGAACAAGAGAGGCCATGAAAAGATCAAACCCTTGCCAATACTAAAATACAACGAGAATATGAGTGGAGTTGATATGCAAGACCAAATGATGGCTTATTACCCTTGTGATAGGAAAACATTACGATGGTATAAGAAAATTGGTGTACATTTTGTTTAACTGATGTTGTTGATTGCCTACTTTTTATTCAAGAGAACCCCAGGATACAAAACGACTTTTTACTTCAGACTAGCCGTAGTGGAAAATCTTCTGAAAACGGACACACAAAAGGAAAAACCAAAACAAACTTCCAAATCAAACACGGCTGAGAATATTCCTGAAAAATTCTGGACACAGACGGAAAAACAAAACTAAACACAAAAGGTGCGAAACTGCTCTGAAAATAAAATCAGGGAAGATACAATATATTATTGTAAACAGTGCTCAGAAAAACCCGGCCTTTGTTGAGGAGACTGTTTTATAAGTTACTATAAGAAATAAATTTTGCTTTTCTTTGTATTTTTAGTGTTTCGCTAGTAACCTAACAAATTAATTGAAATTTTTATATTTTTATTTTTTTAGAAACATTATTTGTGTTACATACCTTATAGCTTTCACCTTTTTTATGTGTTGTGTTATATGTTTTCTAAATAAATATTTGATTTATTAATATTCTCCTTTCCAAAACAAGTTACAAAATTGCTAAAAAATCAATGACGCGCATTCGCGTCGAACAGCACATGGTTATAACTAGCTTCCTATATGCCGACGATGCAAATGTGTGTCAATGTCATACAATTACCAAAACTGTTTTCACCCAAATAATACACCCTTCAAGCTAAAAAGCATATTATTTTTGCAAATAATAAGTCAGCTATGCAGTACACTACACACAAAAGCAGCAGCAAATGTGTTAAGAATTGACTTCTATTGAACTTTATCAATTTTTGTTTAATGTATGTACTTTGTTATAGGGATAATTATAGGCTATTGACCCGACTATTACTGTATGTTTTAAAGTTTGTTTTTGTTTGCCTATTTGTTCACCGAAATGTTTACATAACGTTTTTCTAGAATAGATTTCGGCCAGGTGAGTAGATATAATTGATAAAACGAACTGGTAACAGTGCAAGAACATCTATACACCAAGAGAATCGACAATCACCTAGTTTACATGTAGGTCTGCGGAATTTTTATTACTCCAGACGTCATTGGCACCCTTGATGAATTGAAAACCTAATAAGTTAAATGATAGTAATAACATAGCTTGAAATAGCATCTAAGTAAAATTTTGATCATTATGCAAATTTGTTTAATTTTCTGCATTTAGTACTATAGGAACTCACTCCTGTACCACTGTAATTGGCCCATTCTTATTTTATTACGAGATTCCCGTCCCTTTTGTGCAATTCCAAATTTAAAAACTTAATGCTTCAAACACCCATAGCATTGTTAAGGGTAGGTCATTAGACCAAAGTTCAGTTCCTTACAATTGCATTTAACTTTTAACAATAGCAAAAACAAATAGGGTCACAATTGCACGAATCCAACAACCTAATTTAATTCTCTATTACATTAAAACCAACAGCAGCCATCACAATTTTCTAAGAAAAAATAGAATAATTCTTGCTCGTTGAATGTTCTCTTTTGCCTACTTGGGTTAATGATACTAAACTGTTAACATTTCGTATACTATTATTTGCAAGTTGTTAACTTTAAACCTATATATTATTTTCATTTTATAAACTCTCATTCAATTGTCTATAAGCTTACAATAATATTTGATTTTTAGTTGCAGAGAATTGCAATGGTGACTAGTAGTAACTATGATGTTTATAAAAACCCGTAATTTTTGTATAATAAAAACTAAAATGCTGAATACTTTCCAATTGCTTTGTTAAAAATATACATACAATATATAACAATTGGCACATATTAAATATTTAGAATAATTTTTTTTATTTAAAATAATATTTACCTATATACAACCCAGCAATTAACCAAAATTAAAAATCAATGTGCTACCTAAACGAGTATGTCCTGCACATTATGTCCACTAAGTTTATGCAGCACATTTTATCTAATAAAAACTCCTATTTGCCTTGTACAATATATAAAAATATATCCTTCACTAGTGACTAACACGGCCTAACAGGTATTTATACGACTGTTCTAAATATCCCAAATATATTTCATCGCCTTCAAAAGCAGGAAGTTCCTTACACTTACTGACCCATGAAATAATATTTGGAAACACTTGAGCATCAATAGGAACCATAATATTTAAGGCAGTTATAGATGTGAAAGCGCTAAAGTCTGCTAAAGTTATTTCATCACCTGCAATCCACTTTTCTCCTTCAAGAAACTTTTCTAAAATCCCATAAGCATCATTTACATCTTGAATTGTATAGTTAGATAAAGATTGTATGCGCTTCTTAATCAAATCTACCTAAAATTCGCTTTAGTTTTTGCCTTCTAATTTATTTGGTTTGCTTACCATTATTGACCTAAAGTACTGAAATAACATTCCTGTATCGAAATGAAAGCGCTGATCTACTATTGCACATTTGTATGGGTCTTGTGGATAAAGGAATCATCTTTTCCATATTTTTTAACCAAATAGCAGTTGACTGCATGACTGTCCCATATGTATTTTCCATTATCATTTAGAATAGGAACAGTGTGCTGCGGATTAATCTGAAACATAACTGGTAAAATCACATTGAACAAGCTAAGTAGGGAAATGAAAATCATATTAAACTTTTAAGCGCAACCTACAGTTATGAGAAACTGCATTTGCTGGTATAGTATGATACCATGCATTCATTATCCTTCTAAAACCATTTGATCGGTTAATAAAAAACACATTGGTAAAAAGTACACGACCTATAAGCATTTTTATACATGGAGACTATTCCTCTACCATTAAATTAAGCAAGAAGGGTCACCACTTCTTGCTGATAATAAATGACAGTAAAAACGATATCACTGCATGTTATAGATAATAACCTATACGTTATATTCTGAACAATGTAGATGTTGGATAATGCTTATGTTAAACAGTTTGTTAATTCTAAGTGCTATGAATTTTCACCACTCTTTTGTTATGTATTTCATGTTATGCCCCTGAACTAATGTTCCTACGTTCATGCTCTGTAATCTCGTCTTCGGACGACCAGACTGTTCATGTTCAACGTTCAATGTTGTAAGACATTCCTGCTACATAACAAAATGTCTTGTGTTTTGTGTAAATAGTTTTCATGTTAATAAATAAATGCAGTGTGTGAGTTGTAATTCCTTTCATTAAAAAGGCCGGATTTATTGGTTTACAGTTCCCAGTATTCTCACGGCATACTATAAGCATCCACATTAGACCAGCACCTAATTGAAGGACACTGCAAAATAATTGCTATTTAATACTTTACTCAGATAGCCTTTTTAACAACCCAACAGCTTTTATACAAAATAATCATAATACTCTATGAAGACTGTTTTTAGTGTGTGATATTATAAAGTTTGTTGTGTTATTAATGTATATCGGTTCAGATGACAAAATACGTCTCGTCAGTTAACTATAATTCGTTTTTGAAATAAAGGGTACAGAAAAAATATTATTCTTATTTTTATAAAGTACAACTCCACACGTACAGTACAGTTTCCAGTAAAGTTCCAACAGTAGAAAATTAATTCATAACTGTGGATCACTAAAAGATTTTATTAAGGATTTGGTAAAGTTGCAAACATTACAACAAAAACAGGAACATTTATCTATTACATACATCAGATGAGTATCTATAACAACCAACTCAAAAGTTGATAACTATTTTATAATACACAACATTATTCTCCCCCTTTTCCTAACTTAATCATACATATAGGTGCACATGCGCTATCCTCTGGCAACTGTATCGCCTTTGTACAATGTTACTATCCTTAAGAAACTCAAAATTTTTTCTTTTGAAACAGCCTTAGGAACGGTTTCAACCTGAGTTAGTATTATTTCCTTCTGTGGACTACTATTATATTATTAGGTTCTACATCATCAGAAGTTTTTGCTTTTGGAAATAGCAATGACTCAATCTGTGAAAGATTGATTCAAAACTTTTCTCAAGTTGGTCTACCTGACAATCTAACAACATCATTATATTTCACAGGATAAGTATTTAAATTTACTCGTTTCATAATTTCGCTAGCAACCTGCTTGAAATTGCTATTCCCCGACAACTTAACATATATCATCTGTGGTAAAATAATTCATAATTTGTTTTACCGGTTCCCGTTTCAGTTCTCCATACACTGGTTCAATTAAAGTCTAGTCCAGAATTTATGTTTAAGAGGTATTTCACTGGTGACAAACCAGTTACTATGGCAGTAGTTACGATCTGACGGTAATATATTTGACAATCTGGAATTAATGTGTTTATTTTTAGCAATTAAAGATTTTCTAAATAAGTTTTAATAGTTTCTACCTCCCTTCCTGCAGCATCGTTGGACTGTAGGTGATATGAGGAGCTATGAATTAAGGTTATACCACTTGCATTACAAAACTGTTTAAATTCTATACCTTTGAATGGGAAACCGTTGTCACAACCTAAATTGACTGGTAGCCCAAAAAATGAAAATGATTTCTTCAACCTATCTACTGTGCTAACGACACTGCTACTAGACATTACATGTACATCTAATCTACTTTGAGTAAGTATAAATGACTAAAAGTAAAATTTGTTCAAAGTATAAAAAATCGATACGCTCTAAGGCATGTAGGGCGTTTGGCCATTGGACTAAACTAAAGTTATGCATTGAATGCGGATTAAAATAATATATTTGACACTGTGAGCTCATCATCAAGTGGTCTTCAGTCCTAGAACGGGTTGGATGCGTACCTCCTTTGTTTCCAATTCTGAGCTAACCTACACATTTACCTGAAATTCCCACAGACTACATCTTTCACTATCTGTGTGTAATAGTCTAATGTAGGTCTACCTCTACCTCTCTTTTACCTTTCTCTACTTCCAACATATGCCGTACCATACTCTCATGCCTTAGTATCTGTCCTATCATCCTATCTCTCCTATTTTTTTAGCGTTTTCCACACATTTCTTCCTTCCCCTATCATTTCGAGAACTGCTTTGTTCGTAACTTTGTCTGTCCATGATATCTTCCTCATACGTTTGTAGTACCACATTTCCTTTTTCCTGTCCGTTTCTCCCACTGTCCATGTTTCACAGCCATACAGTGCTGTGTTCTACACATATGTGTTCAGCAATCTTTTCCTGGTTTCAATGTTTGTTGTCTTTGAACACAGTAGTTGCTTTTTCTTGTAAAATGCAACGCGGTCTTGTGCTAATCTTTGTTTTATATCTTTTGTACTCTTCCCATCTTTAACCTCTAAGTTCTCATTTCCTATTTGAATTCTGGTTTTTGACTTATTTACCCCTCCTTTACATATTAACACATTAGTTTTATTTTTATTAATTTTCATACCGGATCTCTCTGTTACTACCGTTTCCATTTCATTAAGAGCTACTTCTAACTCTTAGTTGCTAGATGCTTATATCGCTATATCATCTGCAAATCTAAGCGTCCCTGCATAATAATTCCAAATGTCTTTCTGCATTTGACAGTATTCATTGCCTCTTTGATATACAAGTTAAAAATTAATGGAGATAGGGCACATCCCTGTCTCACCCTCGTTCCTAATATTTACTTCCCTACAATCCTGCTCTAATTCTATTACCGCTGTTTGCTCTTTGTACAAGCTATGTACTATTTGTCTATCCCTATAACTCATTCCAATCTTTTTGAGTATTTCGAACATTGTCAAATGCTTTTTCCAGATCTACATTTCTAAATAAATGTTTTCTACTTTTTTTATTGTTTTTTCCATTAACACACTTAAAGCTAAAATTGTCTACCGTGTTCTCCTGTTTCACCTAAACCCAAATTATCTTCCCCTAGTGTTTCTTTAGCCCGTTTTTCCATCTGTCTTTGTACAATTCTAGTTAATATTTTTGATGCGTGTGCTGTTAAACTTATTGTTCGAAAGTTTTCACATCTATTCGCACCTTTCTTATTTGGCATAGTGACTATGGCGTTAAGTTTGAAATCTTTGGGTATCTTGCCTGCTTGCCTTTCTGCTTGTACTTTATCTACACCAGGTGTCATTATTTTTGAGACTTTTAATGCTAATTCAAACTCATCTCTAAGTATAGGATATCCTAAATCGTCCTTTTCACTGTCTGATTCCTGTTCTAGTGTTGCTAGTTCATGTTCTGCATATAAACTCCCTATATATTCTTGCCATCTAACCACTTTCTCGGCATTTTCTATAATGAAGTTTCCTCCTGCCCTCTTTATAGTTCTGCTATAAGGTTTTATATTCCTAAAATTCATTCTAATTAGTTTGTATGCTTTGTGTGTTTTTCCTATTTCCATCTTAGTTGCTACCTCTTTACACTTTTCGTCAATCCATTGTTCTTCAACCTTGCTGCATTTGCTAAGAATTTCTCATTTTACGACTTTGTGTCTCCATTTTCCTGCTTCGTCTGGTCTGCTTTTGTATTTGTGTCTTTCTTTAATTAAATTCAGAATATCCTTTATTTTCTTTTTATTTACACCCCAGAACATCTCTAGCCGCCATATCTAAGCTAGATCTAATGTTCCTGTTTTTACTTCCTTAGTATCAGAGATTTTCCCGATGTCTTTCAGAACTTCATCTCACTTTTACGCAAATCTTTTGTGGATATCTTTATCTCTTAGTTTCTCAAAGTCAAAGTGCATTCTTCCGTTCTTTTTTTCAAATCTTTAAATTTAAGAGCGGCCTTCATAATTGCGATGTTTTGGTCAGTATCTATATCTGCTTTTACTTGATTTCTAAACCGTTGGTGAACAAGAATGCAATCTATTTGATGTCTCCCTATGTCTTCTGGCATCTTCCACGTATATCGTCCTCTATCATGATGTTGAAATAATGTGTTTGTGATGATTAAATAGTTTTTGTCGCAAAATTCTACCAGTCTATTTCCTTTGTCATTTCTTGTGCCTAAACCAAATAAACCTACTACTGCTCCTACCCTGCAGTCGCATACCACAGCATTAAAATCTGCAGTAGTTATTAAATTTTCATGTCCTTTTGCAAATCTTAGTATGTCTTCGATATCTTTGTAGATCAGTTGCCTCCTACTCGCTGTAGCTAGAGATGGGCATGTAGACTTGTATTGTTGCTGTATTTACTGGTTTCTATTTTAATCTAACCATGAGTACTCTTTCGTTCTTTTCTACACAGTGTCATATCTTGTTCCGCAACACTATCCACACACCTGTAATTAAAGGCACAACACGCTTCTTCGTATTGACAAGAATGATGCAGGTATTTCTAATGCAGAGACAGTTCATACAGCCAGTGCATTAAGAGAAGTAACGCTTTTGAAGGTAGCAAATATACTGTTAGTACAATTACTAATAATTTTGCTACAAAAACTACTCAGGTCTTACTGTCAATAGCTACAGTTAAGGTTGCTAACGCTAATTGCAAATTACATGAATGCGAAGGTTTGCTTGACTGCGGAAGTATGTTAAATTTTGTTGTAAATCAAACAAATAGCTTATTAGAGCTGATACAATCTTGCATGTGTGAACTGATGGAAACGAAATCTATTTGTGGGTTAAGATATAATTTGACCATTATCGATGAATATTTAAGAAAGATTTTTATTTATTTTCAGAAGGAGAAATCTGAAACATTGGGTTGTTTTATTGAATTTAAAAACATGTTGGAATAGGAGTTAAAAGAAATTTAAAGGATATTCCAACAGACAATGGCTCAGA
Organism: Platerodrilus igneus; assembly: GCA_036346225.1. Lineage (NCBI taxonomy): Eukaryota > Metazoa > Arthropoda > Insecta > Coleoptera > Lycidae > Platerodrilus > Platerodrilus igneus. The sequence continues at coordinate 152,568 of JARFIW010001668.1, forward strand.
ATATGTAAATGCTGCATTTGAAGCAATGTTACAGAAATGCGAAATTAAACATCAAAAAGGAAATAAATACACACGCAAGCAAAATAGAGTAGCCGATTTCTTTAACAGAAAAAGCATCAAAAAAGCAGTGTATGCTTTTTGATGCACATATGAAGAAGGAATTTTGGGTGAAGCAGTTAATATGTTGGTATTCGCTTTAAATCACTTTGCAAATACAACATTTCAGGCAAAGTCGCCAGAAGAAATTTGATCTGGCATTAAGCTTTCACAAGCAAACCATGGGCAAAAGCCTGCAAAATATGATGATTATGTTTTGTATTCGGTGATGAACCCTCGTAGATTGAAGAAGCGCTGTCTTCACCAAAAGGCAATTGTTGGCAACAAGCAATGATGGATGAAATCCAATCTCTTAATTTGAATAACACCTGGAAGTTGACCAAACTTCCAAACGGAAGAGGAATCCTATAAATACAAAATAAGTGTTTAAGACCAAGTTGGATCACGACAGAGACATTGTTAAGTATAACGCCAGATTAGTGGTGAAAAGTTGTTCCCAAAAATATGGTATTGATTATGAGAAAACGTACGCACTAGTTGAACGTTATACATCAATCAGGAATTTGATTGCTCTTGTAGTCAAATAAGATAGCTCGACGTTGTATATGCACTCCTACAAGATGAGTTACGTGAGGAAAATTTCATACAGCAACCAGAGAATTTTAATGATGGATGCGATAAAGTATGTAAACTGAAAATAGTATATTGTATATCCAGTAAGAAAAGCTCAACATTTCTGAACGACATGACGATTGTATGTCGATCTAATATCGCGCAGATGTAACTCAATTCCGGGAAATTTGTAAATTAAAATGATACACAGTACCCTGTAATTAAATATTGATTGGCAAGGTCACGAACATCATTACTGCATAACATGCTTAACACGACTGACTATCTGAGGTGCGCAATCGCACCAACCAGCTGTGTTTATTGACAAGCAATATGGTATAGGTTCATACATTACACCTTCACCCTAATTTTTTGCAATACTACATAAGAGAATATTATTTAAATATTTAACTAACTTACTTATATAAATGTGGAAATCAATCTCTAACATATTAATGTATTATATGTTATGATAAATAGATTACAAATTCAAGCGATCTACAGGGTGCCTCACCCTCTCTGGATAATGCTTAAGAGGTGGAGGACTAATGTTTACCTCATCGACAATGGTTTGATCAGTAAGGTTGTTATTGAATTCCAAGGGAATGGATTTTCGGTTAACATGTGACTTAGAAACATTATCAGCAGTAGGCAAGGGAGAGGAGGAGCCAGCTAAATGGTCCTTCACCACGGTAACTATCGGTTCCACTGTTTTGATTTGATATAGCAGTGGGCTCCGTCTCCACTCCTATCAGCTGAGCAATGTGTCGTTTCCGCTCGACACCTGATTTTAATCTTACTAAATACATTATAGGGTTAATCTGTTTTACTAAAGATCCCACAAATCATCTATCAGTAGATCGGTAGTCTCGGATGATTACCAACTGATTAGGATATAATTGTCGAGTTTTACTACCACCAGCATATTGTTGCAGGGATAGTTGTTTATTTTCTACAAAACTAGATATATGTGGCCTCAACAAATCTAATCTGGTTCGCAAAGGCCTATTAAACATTAGTTTCGCAAGTGTTTCATTAGTGGTTAAATGTACAGAATTTCTGTAATCATACAGGATTCGACTTAATGCAACGAATACGTCAACATTATTTCTAAAAGCGCATCTTAGCTTTGGCATATTTTACTGAATTCTCAGCCTGCCCATTAGATTTAGGGTGGTATGGCGCAGATGTAGTATGTCTAACGCCATTGTTATTTAAAAATGTGCTGAATTCATTAGAATTAAATGGAGGCCCGTTATCGGAGTGAACCGAAACAGGTAAACCAAATCGGGCAAAGAGCTCTCTTAAATGTAAAATGGCTTGCTTTGCCGAAGTTGTACTAGTCACGAAAACTTCTAATCATTTTGAGTGAGCATCAACTACGATTAAATACATTTTGCCTTTAAAGGGGTCTAAGTAATCTAGGTGAAGTCGCCACCAGGACTTACTAAGATAGTGCTAATAGTGCAATACACTTTTTGCTGGGTTTGCACGTTCCAGTAAGCATGCTGAACAACTATTAGCCATATTCTCAGTATCGTGGTCAAAGTTTGGCCACCAAACATAAGATCTTGCCACGGACTTCATTTTAATTATACCTATACTCCATTCCAGTTAAGAAGGTACTGAAGAAAAAGATAGGACTGAATTTAAGCGATTCTCATTGGTGGATGGATGAGCCAAGTGTACACAAGTATAAATATCCCGTATGTTTGTGTTGGTTGTTTGAACATTTTTACTATAAGACAGATTTTCAATTGGCATTTCGACATTTGCTATTGCCCTTTCATATTTTCGTTTTTGTTATTTATTGTATTTTGTTATTAGTTTGCCTTTGAAATTTTGCTCGGCCTTATTAATTTGTGTTAATTTTATATTTAGTATCAAAACAGTTCTTGTCAGAGCTATAAAACACCAGTGTCTTCATAATAAGGTAAGCATGTCTCATTAAAGATAAGCATATATTACTAACAATGAATTCTTTTCAGACTTTTATTTAATTATGGATCACCAACCTATTAAAAATCCGAAGCGCAAACATGTTATGAGCGGGCAAAAGCTTATTGCCTATAATATATATTTGAAAAATTCCACAAATGCGTCCAAAACGCAATCTGTGAAGCAAACTGCGTTAAAAGTGGGTTTAGGTGTTCGATCAATGTGGAATATTGTAAAAGAAATGGAAACTACTGGTACTGCTTCCTCGCCAAAGACTACAAGAGTGCGTACAACAATCTACGACTAACTTGAAGAATTTGAAAGATGTGCGATTCGACGGCATGTTCATGCATTTTACTTTAGAAATGAATTACCAAATTTAGAGAAAGTATTACATGCAATAAACAATGATGACTCTTTACCAAACTTCAGTTGCACATCACTTTATCGGGTAATGATGAAATTGGGTTTTAAATATGGAAAGCGTAGCCGAAAAACAATTTTAATTGAAAAACCTGAAATTGTGTTGTGGCGAAGAAAATATTTAACTGCAATTAAAAAGTATAGAGTTGAAGGCAAAAGAATTTATTATACTGATGAAACGTGGGTGAATGCTGGACATGTAAAGAACAAGGTATGGCAAAACACCACTGTAAAAACAGCAAGGTAGGCATTAATCGAAGGTTTATTGACTGGTATACGAGATCACTCTGGCAAGGGCAAGAGATTAATTGTTGCGCACATGGGTAGTGATATGGGATTTGTCAATGGTGCATATTTAAACTTTCAATCTAAAAAAACAGGTAGCATATTAACACTATAAACAACTTAGGACCCTGAGTTCATAATTATCGTTTTAGGAGATTATCATGAAGACATGAACGGTAAAGCGTTTACAACTTGGTTGAAAGGTGTATTACCTCTTCTTGATAATGATAGTGTAATCGTGCTTGATAATGCTCCTTATCACAGCGTCAAAGCCGATAAGGTTCCAAATCAAAGTTGGCGGAAAGAACAAATTTATAATTGGTTAAACGCAAAACATATTGAAGTTACCAAAGAGCTATTAAAAGTTGAATTATTAGCCTTAGTAAAGCAGCACTCTCTAGCTCACCCGACACCTTATGTTGTTGACGAAATTGTAAAACGCTCTGGCAGAACTGTATTAAGGTTACCCCCATACCACTGCAATCTAAATCCAATTGAGCTGATTTGGGCTCGGGTAAAGCAGCATGTAGCTACCAACAATTCTACTTTTAAAATTAACGACGTGAAGGTGCTTCTGGATGAAGGAATTGCAGCCATAGATAAAGGACATTGGGTGAATTGTATTAGCCATATAATTAAAGAAGAAGAAAGAATGTGGAAATTGGATGGCATTGTCGAAGAACTTGTCGAACAAATTGTAATAAATGTTGGATATGAAAGTACAACAGATGACAAAGATACCTCTGGGGATGATATGGACGTAGATTAAATATAAATTTGTGATATCATTGTATTGATATTTTGTGATGTGTTTAATTAAAAATAGCTTATATATTGTTCTATATTAATACTTTATTTAAACTTTAACCAAATAGGTGGAAAATAAAGTTCAATAATGCTTGATATGTTTTAAAACCATGTTTCTTGGATGTATTTATTCAAAACCTCAATCTTGCAAAAATATAAATAAAAATCTGTATAAACATCGATGGATTGCTTTAATTTCAATCATTGTTAACAAACTTACAACCTTTCGAAAAAATGAAACTGACAGAATTTTATTAAAGCATTCTATAACTCCAGGTGAATGTTTGTTTCTACCATAATTGTTAAGTAAAGACTAAGGGCAAATTCATAAGCACTTAAGCCACACTCATACTTAAGTAATGCTCTATCTCAATTTTGGTATTCGGAAAATACTAAAAGTTGAGATGGAACATTGATTAAGTATGAGTGTAGCTTATGTGCTTTATGAATTTGCCCCTAAGTTTCGTCCGTCTTAAACTTAATGTAGTTCCAAGTCCAATTTTATCTTCTGAAATTTAATACCAAATTACAAATACTCCTTGTTATTATTTAGACAACTATCCTAGGAGAAAGATCGAAACGTCAATAAAATCATTTTCAAAAAGCAATGTGGTCTTATTCCTTAAGAAGAACCCCAAATTGCAATTACTTAATGCAATAATACTTAAAAATTAACTAATAAAGTCAGCCATTTGCATTGTTATTTTTGAAAAACTATCGTCACAAAATAGTAAATATACAACCGACGCCGGCAACTTTTCAAATGCAGCAACTAATAAATTTTTGATCTGTGTAAATCTGACTCAAGCACAAGCGCCATTTACTACCTTCTTAACTGGAATGGAGTATAGAAGGCTGTTGTGTAACTCATTTAAAACATAATACCGCAATTTAGCAGGTATAACTACTTTATACCCCCACATTAGCACTCCTTGCTCGATAGATATCTCGTCCTTTCTTTGGTAGAACTGCAATATCTCCACGTCTTCCCTTGGGGCATAGTTTGACCAACCAAACATACGTAGCCATAAATCTTTTTTAATAAAGGATCTTTTTGAGTTTCGTTTTTTACATTTTCACAAGTTAATGGAATTGAACTTTCTTTTATATATTATAAATACATACCTACCCATAATAAATCATTATTATTAGGATGTTTAGTATTTAATGATATTCTAGAAAGTGCATCTGCACTATATTCATTTGATTTTACATACTGGATATCAAAATCATATCCAGATAAAAATAGTGCATATCTTTGCAGTCGACTAGCTGCAAATACACGCAATCTCTTTTTTGGTCCGAATATACCTAAAAGAGGTTTATGATCACTCAGTGTAAAATGTTGCCCATACAAGTATTGATGAAATTTCTTAACTCCGTACACTATGGCTAGAGCCTCCTTATCTATTTGTAAATAATTCATTACCGCTTGTGAAAGCATGCATGAGACATAAGCTACTGGCCTTTCATTGTTTTTATTATCTATTATACTAGACACACAGCCCAATCCGGTACTGCTAGGGTCAACAGTAAGGATTACCTTAGCTTGGGGTCATAGTGTGCTAATATCGGTGCGGTTGATGATAACTGCTTCACTGTTTTGAAAGCATCAATTACATTTTTGCGGATATTAATGTATCGTCCAAAAATACAATTATGCCCGATAACCTTGTAATGTTTGTTCAATTTGCCTCTGGTAAATACCAGGCGCTGACGATATGCCAACGCTTATATACAAATATAACCTAATGGGTACTTATAGTACATATTTTTTGTGATTCGTTATCTAATTTAAGTTGCATATATGCTTGGGTTAAATCTATTTTACTGAATAATTCGTCTTTTTGCATTTCATTACATAAATCTTCTACCCGAGGGATAGGATAATTATCTACAATTAAATAAAGATTTACACTGACTTTAAAATCGCCACAAATTCTGATACTGCCATCCTTCTTTAGAATGGATACGATCGGTGTACCCCAATCAGAACTTTTAACTGGACATAAAACATCAGCATCCACCAAACGCTCTAGTTCCTTTTCAACCTTAGCCTTCAAGGTAAAGGGAAGTGTTCTAGGCTTAAAATATTTAGGCCTAACATCACGGTTTAAATGCAGTTCAACAAGATTCCCTTTATATTGAGCCAACTGATGCGTGTGGGTTTGAATCCCTTCCTTGTCGCGAATGTAATATAGCGCAGATGTAACTCAATGCTGCCGATATAAACTTATTCCGGGAAATTTATAAATTAAAATGATACACAGTACCTTGTAATTAAATATTGATTGGCAGGGTCACGAACATCATTACTGCATAACATGCTTAGCACGACTGACTATCTGAGGTGCGCAATCCCACCAACCAGTTGAGGCGCAAGCCGAGACAAGCAACATGGAGTCCGGGTATGTTGCTTTTCGTACGTGGTATACATACTATTTTTTCGCAAATCGTTAAAAAACGACAAATTAAAATACAAATTTTAAAAACCTGATTAATTTTATTAATAAATAAATGGTGCTGTCAAATTCTTAGTAAAATTTTTTGCATAACCATGGAAATGTTCTGAATTGTCAAACTTAACATATTGAAATATGATTGCTAGTATTTTTGAAAGTACAATACAAATTCTATTATTGTACTAATTGTATAATACCTGAAAATATCACACACAACTTACTTCAGAATCAAATAATTCTGAAGTTAGGTGTTTGTTATATTTACATAATGTGTTAAGATTGTTTAAATAGACCTTACCATAAAAACATGTTCTCGGTCATTTTTGTAGTTCATATGCATACACATATTATTTCTGTACACAACAGTAATGAATATTTCCTTATAGTGATTTGTTGTTGCTTGGCAACGATTAAACACTTGGAAATATTCAACTTTTCTTTAAGAAATTTTATCTGAAATGTCAAAATTTCTGAATGATTTGCGGAAAAATCAATTACTGGTTTAAAACAAAGTGGGTGTACTTGGAATCTTAAATTAGATACTACATTACAGCAGCATGGTTTACAACGATCTTATTCTGATCCATGAATATATTTCGATGACAACTGGTCTGCAATTCTTGCGGTAAATGTTGATGGCACTTTATTATTCTGGAATAAAGAAAGGAAACATAGAATTAAAAAAAAGTTTAATGACAATTTTGCAAATGGAGGATATGGGGTCTACAACTAATTGTGTAGAAATTCACATGATGTATGAACAGGGTTCTATTTGCCAGGATCAATCAATTTATGTGAAACAAATTTTGAACTTTAATATGGAAAATTGCAAACCAAGAGTAACACCAAGTTATGGTAATCAGAAACTAACTATGGCAATGTGTCTGGCAAGTAAAGAGCGAACATAGAAAGTCATGGGATGTCTCTTCTACTTGGCTTAATGTACAAGACCAGACAAAAATTTTGCTGTTAATGATGTTAGGCGTTTTAATTCAATTTTTGGAATACCTCATTTGACCACTGTAAAGCGAATAATGAGATATTTAAATGGTAGTGAAGACGAAGTTATGATAGCATAAAAGTTACCTGAATATTTTAAATTGCTATAGTAACTCAGACATGATATAGATAAGGGTGGTTCTCCACTAATTGAAAAATCGATGTCCCAGGCAAATTTTAGATATTTGGAGTTATTTTTATCGAGTTCTGAATATCAATAATGATAATACATTACCTATTCTTGACACACCATAGCACATATAACTACATAATTTTTTAATATTCGATTAAACGCCTTATAAACATTCTAAACCACAGTCCCCTGTAGTGTCCCATTCTCAGAACGACAAGTTTTATGACAAATATTTATTTTCAGTATTAAATTAAAATATTCATAAGTAAAACTAGAATACAGTAAATGTGTATATAAATCACAACCATAATTTTAAGTTGATTTTTGATGTAAAAAATTAATGCTCAATGTTGTCCTCAAAATTTTAGAACAGTTCCCTGGTTGAGAATAGTGCTAAACTCGATACACCCATAGGTGGCGCCGTTGATATTGTTAAACAGAACACAAATGGTGTGAAGTCTGCTCAGATGCAGCGCTAACCTGACCAATGCCATTTTGTTCAGTGTCAATCACGCATTTGTTGCTGAACCACGTGCATGGGCTGCTTGATTTAACAGTTCATTGGTAAGTAAATTTTATATTGTTTTATGTGAATAAATTACCATAACTTCATAACTCATGTACTTAGTAAGGTATTAGCATGCATGACTCTTAATTCTATAAAATACTTCAAACAATTTTATGCTAGGGAATTTATTTTGTGAAAATAACAGTCCCCTGGGCACACGCCCCTGTCATTTTATGGCATAGAAGACTGTTTTATCCTTCAGGGGCCTGTTTTATTTTCTAGCACTGTTCTTTAACAATTATTTTCTGGCTTCTGGGACTGACAATATGTTTCATCTGTGGTAATGTTCTGTAATGCTGCCTAAAAAGAAGACTAAAACAAAAGAAGATAGAACAGAAACGAATTGCTGAACGATTGAGGTATGAACGAGTAAAAAATGATCCTAAAAAAGAGAGGCAATGAAAGAAAAAAAGCGCCGGAAATGCCAAATCAAGAAAGAAAAAGGCAAAAAAAATTAGTAAAGGATATGAATCGCCATGAGCACAAGCTTGCACAGAAAACTTATAGGAACCATTGTACTGCCTATCGTGCAAAGAAAAAGACTTTGAAAGAGGCTACGAATAATTTTATTCGAAAAGATACGCCAGATTCAGAGTGTTCTGTCTCGGTCTCTCCAGCGCCTCCAAGATCTCCAATGAATGCATTAATCAGTGCAAGAAAGAGACGTGCTAAAAAGATGCACGAAAGAATTATCAGAGAGAAAGACTGTAAGATTGATCAATACAAAAAGAAACTAGAAAAGTATAGAAAAAGGTTACATGGTTAGAAAAAGCTACTAAAATAAAGAGTATAGTCGATACACCAAACACAAAGCTGTAAAAATTGTGTGATACTCCCGAGATTCAAAAGGACGTCGTTAAAAAAGCCCTATTTGGAGAAGTGATGAATGAACAATTGAAAGATAATTATGCTAAGTTACAAACTTTTAAGAAAAAACAAATTTTTGCGAAATTTGTATCTGGTAAATTAGTAGATAAATACAAGCTGTGGAGAGGCGCAAAAAGTGCTATAACTTACAAGAGAATGCAGAAGTCTGGGTGTCAGTTTACTTTAGTACCTACTACACAGACGCATCAAGATAGAATTTCAGATAAACGGGTCGATATGCAAAAGTTTTATGAAAACGATGACAACAGCAGAATAGGTGCAGGAAAACGTGAATGTGTAACCAGAAAAAAAGGGAAAAAAGAAACCTGGTAGATTCAATCGCCAACTTACACAAGAAATTTAAAACTGCAAACTTCAAAATCAGTTACCAGGCATTCTGTCGTTTACGTGCTTTATGGGTGGTTATACCAAAAGTAAATCGAGATACCTGCCTCTGCATTGTACAATCAAAAAATTTTGCCTTACAGTAGTCACATTGAGCTACTAGAAAACATATGTTGCAATCGCTATGAAGAGCAGTGTTTGACAAGGAAGTGCCAACGCTGCATCGGCAAAAATCCGCATTACAAAAAGTTTAATGATAGTAGGCCAATAATATTCGGAAAATGGGTAGCTGAGAAGAGAGATTTCAACGATTCTAAGTCTAAAAAAGCATGCACTGTAATACAATATCTTAAAAAGACTCTCACTGTTAGTCCGTGACAACTGATAGAAGATCTGCAAAAGGACTTGGATACTTATCTTCTTCACGAGCGAAATATAAGTCATTAATACAAGGCTATCAAAAACTTAAAAAAAAATCTCAGTGACGAAGAAGTTATAGTTCACATGGACTTTTCTGAAAACGACTGTACCAAATACGGTCAAGAAATTCAAGTCTCTCATTTTGGAGGATCAAGATTTCAGCTAAGTCTTCATACAGTCATTGTTTATATGAAAGGATATGTAAAGTCTTATTGCACTGTTTCCCAAAACACCGCACACTCACCAGCTGCTATATGGGCTCACTTGCAGCCAATTTTTAAGTGTTTACCGCCTATCATTACCTGCATTCATTTCATTAGCAACGGACCTGTAATACAGTATCGAAATAAAACAATGTTTTACATTTTGGCTACAAGGCTTCATATAGATGTTCCCAGTGTCAAAAAAATTTCCTGGAACTATTCAGAGAGTGGTCATGGCAAGGGTGCCCCCGATGGGGCTGGGGCTAGATGCAAAAGAACTGCAGATTCTGTCGTTGCTGCGGGAGATGACATTAATAGTTTAGAATCTTTTGTAAACGCGATACTACCAGGTTGTCCTGGAATCATTATTATTACGAGTGATGACAACACCGTGGATAAAATGGCAGATGACATTCAGAGAGATACAGTTTAATTTGAAGAGTTTCATCGGTACACTAAGAGTACATCAAGTAAAAGGCAAGGTATCAAGATTCCCTATAGGATTATTACGTGGCCCAGTCAAACTTATAATGAAAAGTTTGAGTTGCTCTTGTGATGAATGTGATCATTTCAATTTAGGAATAATGAAGTTCAGAGAACAGGCAATACTTAATGTCGATTATATTTACATGGATTCTGAAAATGAAGACGAATCCAGATTCGACCCTAACTCACCGAATAACATTTCACATGATATTCTGTATAAGAACAAATCCAAGGATGAGCCTGAGAATGTTGTGACGTCTACTTCGCTTTCAATCAACCAGTATAGCATTGGTGACTACATTTTAGTTAAGTTTCCCGTCAAAAATATGGAATATAGATATGCCGCTGTTATAAATGAAATAGACCATGAAGAAGGCGAACTAACTGTAACTTTTATGAAAAATTGTGGTGATAAAGGTCACAGGTTCAGATTCATAAACTGATGTTTCTGATGTAACTTTTGACCAAATATTGGAAAAGATACCAAGCCCAGACCTAGCCTTAAAAGTGAAAAGAATATTATATTTTTTTAAATTACCTATAAGTTAAGTTAAATAATTTCCAAAAAGCAAGGGTAAGACTGATTTTTGTAAGCTAGAATACAGATTCTAATATTATAATTAGTTACTATCAGTTCAATGATGAACATTTTATTTTTACACTAAAAAGTTCATTTTAATAAGTTGACTAAGTGCAGATGTGCTATCGAATTAAGTAAATTCACTCAAATATAATATATCTAATTAATAATTCAGCATTTGTTATGAGATTATTTATTTAGGAAATCATGTACGTAGTAAGTTGGGTTAAAGTTTGAACAAATAAATTGGTTACATTCAATAAAAAGATATTTTTCTTTTATATAAACAGTTCCCTGGAAGATACAACAGTCCTCTGTCATAGATTTTTGCAAAATCGTCCATAACTTTCAAAATAAAAAAAAATGTGTCAGCTTTTTGTAAATTTATTACTGCCTTTCATGCTACCTACATTGTTTTTTATTTTCAAGAAAAAATATGCATGGGACAGTATTGTATGGTCGACTTTCCAATTAGTAAAGAAAGACCCATCAAACAAAATCTTGTACGAGTTACTTATTTATGCTATCAGGTGCAAGTAATTTCATGGGCGAATAAGCGTCAACCAACTTTGGCATTATCAAGCACAAAAGTTGAATGGCAATGTCAGTATTTGATTAAAAAATTTAAATAATCAGTTAGACCCTACCTGCAAAAAATATTAGAGATTTACTGTGACACTTAAAGTGCTATCCACCTGGCAAATACAGATGAATACAAACCTTATAGTAAACATATTGATACTAGACATCATCATATCTGACAAAAGATGGACTAAAAACCTTAAGATGTATTCCGACAAATAACATGATGGTTGCAGACTCTTTATCCAAGGCAGTTACAGGAGAGAAACAGAAGTTTTGTACCTCAGCCATGGGTTTAAGAGCTTTAGAACTAAATTTATTCGAGAATTTATTTAAAAGAAAAATGTTTATAGAATTAATTTGTTTTCCCACGACTATCCAGTAATGCATCTTATCGCATTTAAGAATGGTCAATAATAGTACTCATTATTCCGTATATATTATGAATTCATAATCCAACACCTTCAACCAATCAGGAATATTCAGGCGGTGGATTATGATCATAATCCAACACCTCTAACCAATCAGTACAAACCTTCATTGTTCATAATCCGCAACATTTTCATATTATGCAAAGTCTGTTACACTTTGACAAATAAATTTTTGCTTGTCAGTGTTTGCGATATTTAGAAAAAATCTGATAATAAAGCTTTATGTAATCGTGGGAAAATTATAGTATTCTACTCACGAGTTATGGCCATTACTCATTCGAATTATGCCGCTCGCCCACGGGCTCACGGTGCAAACCTTCCTAATGAGTAATGGCTATCATAACTCGCTCGTTGAATAATATATTGTTATTGAGCAAGATGTTAAAAAACATGTAGAGGTATCTATAACATTTAAATCCCATGGCAACTATACTGTAGATACAAAACAGGATATAATTGATATTATGTGTAAATAAATATTAGCTTCTGACAAATTCTGCTAACCCTCTTCAACAATTATCAGATATAATAAAAAGAAATTAGCCTAATTGATCAAAATTCTACTCTTGTTAAACGACACAATTTTGCTATTGGGGCAACGTACAGGGCTTTTTTGCGTCAGTTCACCTACCTATTCAGATATGTAGCAATTTACCCTAGTGCTATCTTTCAGCTCCATGTCAATAGTAATAAAAGCAGTAAATATTTGTTTTACTTCTGTTACTAGCTATACTTATTCGAGTGTATTCAAATGTTACAGTTAGAGGTTTCATATAAAAGCAATATATTAGTATTATACCTTTAAAAATTCAGGGGTATATAGCTTTCTTTGGTATACATCTAATATCTCCACATCTAAGGCAATGTTCAAAGCTTTGGCTGCGATAAGTACCGCTCTAGAAGGAGGGCTTTCTTTGTATATGTACAGCTTTAGTCCCATATTGTACACAACTGTATAAAATGCGACATGTGTATATTAAACAGCTATTTCTACATTATATATGCACAAAGATAAGATATGCTGTATCACAAATTGTACTCATTATAGACAGCAATATATTTTCAAACATGACTTGAATTCTGTAAAATCCTATTCCTTTATCATTTTGATTTACAGCATAGAATAATAAGTGCATTATTATTCTATGATTTACAGTTTAAACTAAAACTAAAAAAATGTGTAAATTGACAGCATAATTGAATTAGATAACTTAGTAGACTTGTACAAGAATATCGACCAGCTACTTGCTACTTTTTGTCACCACGCTAAGATTAAATTTCTTTAAAAATATAATTGAAAGATTTCAATGTAAAACTTATTATTAAGAAAAATATTGAAAATATATTTAATTTAAAACAAAATTTAATACAAGTTTTCAAAATATGTTATTTTAGTTTTGCTAAACACTTAACTGGTGGTAACTTGTATTCTAATTTACAGAACAAAATACCGATAATGTATAAACGAAAGGTGACAACAAAATTAAACACGCGTCTCGGAACACAATTATTTTTGTCTGTTTCAAGGTCAACTTTGACGTTTCAGTTTAAATCCGTATTTAAATTATCTGTTAAAACACTATCTATAATAGTATCTTTTAATTTGAACGGTAACGGAATCTATCTGCTAAAACGCCTCTTCCACTTATATTTTATAGATTTGTACATAAAATAAAACATATACTTTTCGCATAAATATTATAATTATAAAATATCACTCCACCGTACCATATAGGTTTTGAATTTCATTTTTATTTGTTTTAAATTTGCATGGAATTATTAAATTTAGGATTAGATAGTAAGTTTTGTTAATAAATATTATGGAAGAGGAAATTATTTGTGAAGAGTGCAAAGGTTAGCATTTATACGTCAAACATGACCTTGAAACAGCCAAAAATAATTGCGTTCCAAGACGCATGTCAAAATTAACTGTATACATTGTAAAGAATCGTACATTTGCCAAATTTTGTCAACATTTTATGCAAAGATTAACACATCATAAAATTAATATTAAAAAGATTAACGTAAAGTTATGTTATATTGATGATTGAAATCTACTTTTTAAATCTAGAAAGTAATTTGTCGAACATACATTCACATAAAAGAATTTGATATGCAAGCTATATCAGTTGCCTATAGTATCTTCTTTTAAAAATATCCAAGAACTCGACTGATCAGCATCATGGAATAAAATAAAGAAAGTTTTCATAAAATAGTACTCTTATCATCATCATTAGGTCTTCAGTTCTGGAACTAGTTAGACGCGTATCTTCATTGTTTTCTATTCTAAACTAATCTACACATCATAAAATTAATATTAAAAAGATTAACGTAAAGTTATGTTATATTGATGATTGAAATCTACTTTTTAAATCTAGAAAGTAATTTGTCGAACATACATTCACATAAAAGAATTTGATATGCAAGCTATATCAGTTGCCTATAGTATTTTCTTTTAAAAATATCCAAGAACTCGACTGATCAGCATCATGGAATAAAATAAGGAAAGTTTTCATAAAATAGTACTCTTATCATCATCATTAGGTCTTCAGTTCTGGAACTAGTTAGACGCGTATCTTCATTGTTTTCTATTCTAAACTAATCTACACATTTCCCTAAAATTTGCACAGTCTACATCTATCATTATCTGCGTGCGATAGTCCGATCTAGGTGTAGCTCTTTTTTCCTATCTCTGCTGCAATATATCCCGTACTATTCCCCAAAATGCCTTAGAACGAATTCTGCCCTTCTATTTCTCTTATTTTTTGTTTTCCACAGATGTCTTTATTCCCCCTACTATTTCTATAACCTGTTTGTTATTAACTTTGTCTGTCCATGCTATAATCCTTATACATCTGAAGTGCAACATTCCAGAAGGCTTCTACCTCTTTCTGTCTGTTTTCCCTACTGCCCTTATTTCGTAGACGTACTGTGCTGTCTTCCACACATATGCTTTAAACAATTTTCTTCTCGACTCTGTTTGTTGTCTTTGAACATATCCGCTGTTCTTTCTTGTTAGATGCAGCACGGTCCCCTTCTATTGTTTTACAATTATATACCTTATTTCCCCGATATTTAGTGGTATGTGAAGTATAGGCCGCTTTGTGGCGTAGTTGGTATGTGTGACTACTACACCCAAGGTCCCGGGTTCGAATCCCGACACGGTCCGCTTGAAAAATGTTAGGCGAGAATTTTTTACAAAAATACACCCTCGTTCGAATGAGAGGTAAAATGGAGGTCCCGTGTGTGAGTGTTGTCACGCACGTTAAAGATCCCTACTTTGCTTGGAACAGCAAGGGTTTGGCAAAATTCTAAATTTTCCAGTTAAAAAAAACTCGCATCCTGGCCAATGTAGTACATTCGGGTGGAGCATTGAAAAATCACATGTAGGGGTATGTGAACGGAAGAGGTTCTGTGGCGTAGTTGGTATGCGTGTGACTACTATGCCCAAGGTCCCTGGTTCAAATCCCGACACGATGCTCTTGGAAAATGTTAGGCGAGCATTTTTTACAAAAATACACTTTCGTTTGGATGAGAGGTAAATTGGAGATCCCGTGTGTGAGTGTTGTCACGCACGATAAACATCCCTACCTTACTTGCAACAGCAAGGGTTCGACAAAATCCAAAATTTCCAGGTAAAAAACTTGCTTCCTGGTCAATGTAGTAACTTCGGGTGGAGCATTGGAAAAATCAAATGTAGGGTGTGTGAAGGGATCCCGGGTTTAAATCCCAACACGCTCCACCTGAAAAATGTTAGACAAGCATTTTTTCCCGTGTGAGAGTGTTGTCGCGCACGTTAAAGATCCCTACCTTGCTTGCAATAGCAAGGGTTCGGCAAAATTCAAAATTTCCAGGTAAAAGAACTCGCTTCCTGGCCAATGTAGTACCTCCAGGTAGAGCATTGAAAAATCAAATGCAGGGTATGTGAAGGGAGGTAAGCAGCCTGCGGCTGTCAAGTTCCCCCAGCACTTGAACATTTGTCGAATTAATAATTTTTCTAATATATCCTTTCGCACAATCATCATTAGTTGAAAATATTTAACAAACGTCTGCTGTTGTTTATAATAATCATCAGAGTTCATGCGTTAGAACTCTTATAATGCTTAAATAATGGAAAAGTATTATATTAAACTTCGAATGCAATTAAAATTATCAGCTTCTTGAAAAGATTTGTTCAGCAAGGCTAGCTCTACATTGCTAGCATCACAATATAAATATAAAAAATTGGTTAATTTTAAACATGTCTGTAGTGTTACCACGTATTTTTGTTATTGTGTGATTTTGCCGTGTGATAAATTATTGGTGCTCAAAACTCATAGCTAAAAATGTTAAAATTAAGTGTCGCTCCAGTAATTGGTTTCCAATAATGGGAAGGAAAATGATCAAAAATCTAAGTTTTAAGCGCTATGTTACAATAAAACACTTAATTGCTAGTTGCGAACGAATCGCTTTAAAAAGCTGTAATTAAACAAGTATTACATAAATATAGTAGAGACGTTGCAATATTTTAATTAAATAATAACTACATTACATACATATACAACTAGTTAAAGTAAAAACATTACAATATTTGTTCATAGAATAATAAATATGCCTGTGTCTCAGGGACTTTTTTTTCGGGCAGTTCTAAAATATTTGAGTTATTAATATAGTATTTTCCCATTGGAATGTCAGCATTACTTTTTGTGGTTTTGCATTGTGAAAACAATAAATGTTTTTTTATTTTTAGGTTAGGAATTGCCAACGGTGACTGTCGTTGTCTAACGTCGTTCTTACTTTTACATATGCGGCATAGTGTCCATGATGAAGAGAACCGTTATGCTGTATAACGCCATATAATGTGTAGTACTTTGGATTGATTAAAGTTCAACCCTTGGGGGTTTTGACATTCTTTTAAGCAAAATGGTGTTAAATCCAGTAATATAGGGAACGATGCTTGGTCATTCAATTTTGTTGACCGAAATCTTAGGGTTTGAAATCTCGTTAAATGTAAAATCAATACAAGAGGTGGAATGTTGATTAAAATTTCCATAATGGCATTAGTATAAACAGTTTTTTATCAGTAGAGATAATTATCGCATCTTACTTTGGCTTCCTCTAAATTTTTATACCAATTATCAAACTAAAACTGTTAATCATTAAAACAATAAAAATGAACTAACCTTTATCTCCATCGCGACGAATTAGCGCCAACTAACCAGATTACGAAGTTAGAGCCTAACTACCGAATGGCTTGCGGTGACGTTGCTAACATCCTCCCCAACGGCATGACTATCCAAGTGAGTCAATACTTTACTCGCAGCAAAGTCGTCGTTTCCCCTAACATCAGTTTAGAGGCAGGTCGATGGTATTCTCCGTTGACGGTTTGAACAAAGATGCTTTTCACGCCCATCTTTCTCAAAACGCTTAGAGGTAATCTTGGGTTTACGATAATCACCACATCATTTTGTTCAGTGGGCTTTACTTTGTCAAGCCATTTTGTTCTTCTAGTGAGCGTTGGCAGTACTTCTATTATCCATCGTTTCCAAAAGACGCTTATGCGGCACTTCAAGATTATCCGCTGTAAGTTTGCGAATGTAATTTTTTTTTTGCATACCCATAATGTATGTATTGATTTGTACTCTCAGATCTTTGTTTTTATTTAGTTTCTGTTCAAAACACACGTCTTTTTATTTCCATAACAAAATATCTGATAAGACCATGTCCTCTGCACGGCAAAGAAACCTAGTTGTGAAAGTCACCAGTGAGCTTAACACATTTATCGAGCATTTTAAGTTCATCTCCAATGACTTGTTCGTGTGTTAGACTTTCTGAGAATTGGTGAAATTTCTCTTGTCTTATTCTAGATCTGGTTAATTGTATTTTGAGAGGAGTAAGTAAAAGTTTCTGTTATAATCTCGACGTGTCACTCTGTAGCAAAGTTACTGAGCTAGTCGAGGCATACAAATTTGTTTGTGCTGATCTTAAATAAATTGTGCGACCAATGAAAAGGCGATATCGTAGCAATGTAGATATATATATATATATATATATATATATATATATATTATATATTACTAGGTAATTTGAAGGTAATAAATATATAAACAGGTCATAGGTTAAGCTAATTAGGTGTTTTAAAAATTTAAGGTAATGATTATTCAATTTAATGTAGGAATTTTAGAGTGAATTTTATTTTAGTTTCAGCTTTGCATTTATTTGTAGGGAAATATTATATTATTTATATTCAGAACGATAAATGTGAAACATCTATCAAATAGGGTCGATTAGTAAGTGTACGGGATAAAAACGTAGCTTTAGTTATAATATAAATAGTGTACAATGGTTAAAAAGCTTTCTCAATTTCTTTAGCATAGGATCGATAATTTTAAGTGCATTTTTTAGTAAAGTGGAAACATTTCAATACCGTTTAGCATAAGATAGCATTTGAAAACACGAGCTTGTTATAGATAAGAAAAAATGAATATTTTCTACGAATACAAATAAACGTTAAGGCAAACACGGATCGATATCACAAGCAAAGACGGACTTTGTTACAGCATATAAAGGACGGAGTCGCAAATGTCAAATATCAGTTAAACTTCGTAATAAACAAGGGGACAAGGATAAACTAGAAGCTATAAGCAGGAGTAAGACAGAAGATGTTTGTATCAGTTTAAAATATGGAGAGAAATTAAGAGATATAATTGGACGTTACACGTAGGTGCGTGACAGTTTAAAAGTTAGAGAGGGCACATATCCGAGTGGGATTCGTAATAACGAAGCACGAGAAAGAAAATGGCTGTAGATGTGAAAAAGAGAGAAAGGACTAAGTTCGTTTCAGTTGTGAGACGTGAATCTAGTAAGAATCGATTTCCGTTGAAGCTAGTTTTTTGGCAAAGTCACCGACCGTTGGAAGGGTAGGAACGATTTTATAACAAATTTTATAACAAATTATAACAAAATTATAACAAATATTGTTAGTTGTAATGGTATGTTGTGGTAATTAATGGGCGTTTTTATAAAAATCTTAAAGCAAATACTGAATTAAAAGCGAAGCTGTTATAAAGGATGTAAGTACTAACTACTTTACATGTGATTTTCCAATGCTCCACCCGAAGGTACTACATTGACCAGGAGGCGAGATTTTTGTTGCCTAGAAATTTAGAATTTTGCCGAACCCTTGCCTTTCCAGGTAAAGTAGGGATCTTTAACGTGCGTGACAATACTCACACACGGGACCTCTATTTAGCCTCTTATCCGAAAGAGGGCGTAATTTTTGTGAAAAATGCTCACCTGCCATTTTTCAAGGAATCGGCCATAGTACTGCTATTTTGGTGGTTAGAGCTACAAGGCGTTATAATATGCAATTGTAACTGTTGATTGTAAATGGAATTGTAATGGAAAATGTTGGAGGGTTGGATACACTTTCAAAGGTAAATTAAGAGAGATTTGGATAGCAGCGTGTAGAGAGGAATGGTATGACTCAAATTGGAGAGCTGTTCGATAGCCTAAAATCATTCTAGACGGCAACATCATCGAGGACTGGTTTGCTGATGCATGCAGTATAATAGTTACCAGGTAACTGCTTTTTTTTTATAAAACTTTGTACTGGTGTTTATTGAATGTGTTTTAACTTTTTGTGCTTTTGAGTGATTATTTCTTTAAAAAACATGTTTATGTAGTAAAGGATAGCGAGGCCGTTTTGTACAAAGTAAAGGGATTTTTTTATTATAGCAGCGCTATGATTTTACACACAGGTTTAAAGAGTTTTACTGTGAGCTTATATTAAAATAAGGGTTAAAGTCAGGTATAAGGTTAGCCCACCTACTTTAATAGAGTATATGTAAGTTGAAAATATTTAATCCAAACACATTCTTGTAAATGAATTGTCTAATCAAAGAAATATTATTGTATGTATGAAAAAAGTTTTGGAAGATGTAATTTTATTTCGTGTAAACAGATGGTGATGTATTTAGATAGTTGCGATATTTTGGATAGAATTGTAGGGATGTATTTTTCTTTTAGATTATAGCATAGTGGCAGTTAGCAGGAGTTTGAGATTCAGAAGGCCGGGTAAGCTTCTTTATTAGTTTCATAAGCCTTGTAGGAACGGAGCGGAGCAGCCGAGGTAAACTTCACGAGTCCAAGGAGCTGAGCTACACGATAATTATGGCACCCAAATTGTGGGGCATAAGAGTTCCTGCGGGGCTTCACGATAATTATGACTGCCCAACACTGGGGCTATTTACAAAGGTGACTTCACGATATTTATGACTTCCCAACGCTGGGGCTATTTCCAAAGGTGACTTCACAATAATATATATATATATATATATATATATATATATATATAAAACTAGTTATTTGCAGTCCTCAACAAGAAATTGTGTAGAACAATATATAAAATAAGATGTATCTGTAAACAAACTCTTATGAAAATAATAAGAGCTTATTGACGTATACAAATCTATGGCAAAAGTAAATGAAACCGCCATCAGGTGATAAAACACCAACACTACTAAGCGTGGAAGTACAAAAATTGAACTGAAACTACATAGTAGCTTCTATAGATGGCTTAGTATC
This sequence comes from Platerodrilus igneus, assembly GCA_036346225.1. Lineage (NCBI taxonomy): Eukaryota > Metazoa > Arthropoda > Insecta > Coleoptera > Lycidae > Platerodrilus > Platerodrilus igneus. Next base: position 173,331 of record JARFIW010001668.1, read on the forward strand.
ACGCTTAGTAGTATTTTATCACCTGATGTCGGTTTTATTTACTTTTGCCATAGTACAGAGATTGCTTCGAAATTATATCAGTAGAATAGCTTCGACTACTATAGGGTTGGAAACTAATTCGCTCTGATGAGGCTTAACAAAGCCGAAACCGTCGGTCAGTGAATGTTTCCTCCCCTGTGAAATAATAAAGCTGTTGTTTTGTTAATGGCTATACAACTACTAGCCCGATTTGTAAACGTCAAAAAGCTCTTATTATTTTCATAAGAGTTTGTTTACAGATACATCTTATTTTATTATATATATATATATGTATATATATATATATATATATATATAATATATATTACTACGATCAATTGCCTACTGATCGCCACCTCTCTGTGCTTTCAAAATAATTTAAAATTAACACAATCAAATTTATGCCTCAACTAGTTCAGTGATACAACGCACAAAGTGAAGCGATGGTATGATAAAAAGAATTTTTACTCACTCTTCTCCAACACTAAATTCACCTGAATAAGACAAACGAAATTCACCAAAAATTGTATAATGAACTAAATATAATTTTTATTACACTACAATTTACAAATCTACGACCTTTTTAATATCATTTATTTTTTATAGAAATTTTAAAACAAAATTAAAAAAAATGTTCCTATCGAATTAACTTTTTACGAAGATTATGAATAGTTTCGTAGAACGTTCAAAGAAATATCCCTATTTTTAACATAACTCTACGTAGCAACCAAATCTTTGTTGACCTTTTACATGCTATTTTAAGCTCACTTCCGAATACACATATTATGTAAAATTACAAATGCTACGTGCTATAAATTGAATAAATAGTTCTGACTTTATAGTTCTCCTGAACTTTCCTTGCTGCAATTTCCTGGCCCAAATTCCCACTTCTTCTGGAACTTCCGACAATTCGGCTTAGAGTCGTTTATTCAGTATATTAGAGTTTTAGCCAATGACTTAATGTGTTGACCAACAATTTAGTGCCGTTTATTCAATAACTTAGCGTCATTTACCAATAACTTCGTGTATTATTCAGTAACTTAGTGCCCTAAATTAATAAAATTGCATAGATGGTCAGCTCGTGCAAATGCAGTTGCAGCTTTAAAAGAAAGCTATACTGCAATCGAACTTGCACTGCAATCGATGATTGATGGCAATGAGCAACCGCTTGATACAAAGGTCAAAGCTATGGGTTTGAAAAAAAACCATGACACAATTTGAAACAATTTTTCTGACTTGTTTGTGGAACAACCTACTACAAAGAATAAACAAAGTCAACTAAATTTTACAAAAGTCTTCTTTAACCTTGTCGACATCCGTTGCAGTGTTGGATTCACTCACATGCTACATAGAAAAAAAAGAGACAGTTTTGAAACCTTTATCAAACAAGCGGACCAAATGAAAGGAACTTATTATGATGAGTCAGAAGAGGATAGCCTAGCTCGCACAACCAAGCGCAGTGCCCGATTTACATTTTTTGATGAGAAAAAAACTCCAGACACTGTTCTTAAAGGAAAAGAAAAATTGAAAATTGGACATTCTTGCCAGTAATTGATAAGTTGGTGGTACAACAAAAGCTGCGGTTCGGAAAGTACAAAGAAGTTGCTAACAGTTTTGGATTTTTTGAGGAGTTGAGTACAATAAATGAGAACAAGCTAAAATCCTTCTGTGACGCTTTTGCACTTAAGTACAAAAATGATGTATGCCAAACAGAGCTCTTTGAAGAATGTTTACATCTTCAGTGTTACTTGAAAGACTTGAAAGATTTCAAGAATCTATATTATATAGATGAAGATAAAAACCAAAAAGAACCTGAAGAAAACGGTTACATTGACAACGATGAAGTAGACGAACCATTAGAAGATGATACACAATCTCACGATGTTACGGTTACCACACCTAAAAGATTGAATTTAAAAGTATTGTACAAACATATGTTAGATAACAGCCTCTGTTCCGTTTTTCCAAATATTGAAATTAGTCTCAGAATGTTTTTATGTATTATGGTTTCTAATGCAACAGCAGAAAGATCTTTTTCGAAATTAAAACTTGTAAAGAACTTTTTAAGAAATAGCATTAAGCAACAACGCCTTAACCAGGTAAGCATACTAAGTATTGAAAATGATGTTTGCCAAAATCTTGACTTTGAAGACATTATCGTAAAACTTGCTACAAAAAAAAATAGGAGGAAGAACTTTTAAAACACTAATACTAACCATAAGGAGTAGTACTGACTGTCAAAATATGTTTAATTTCAAGTGGCTTTTAACTAATAAAATGTATTTTACTTTTGTACACATTACACTGTAAAATTGAATTTATACAAAGCTTTAATTATGAGTATCTGCATCAATAAAGGCAAAATTCATTTACCAAAAAGAGAACATTTCTAATTTACATATTAAAATATAAATGTTCTTTATCCTGGGAATATAATTAAATATGGAGAGGCCCACTTCAATACTCCGCCGGGGGCAACAAAGATTCTAAATCCGGCCCTGTTCCAAACCCAAAAATTTTTTGTGTGCCTACAAGTGTTGGACGGACGTTGTTAAAAATGACTAACAGGAAACACCGGATTCGATATATGTCTATTATGCTCATCGAATGTATCATATTCATTTTATAGCAGAGTATAATGCATCTAACAAACTATTGAGAAAGACGTGGTTCCATCCAGGGCCGGTTCTTGGGGTTTTGAGCGCCCCAGGAAAACAAAATTTGACGCCCTTTCATACAAGAATACACAAATTTACTGCAAATTAAAAAAAAATAATAAAAAAAAGCAAAAAATCAAAATTACACAATAAGGAACTGTGTAAAAAATTTATTTATTTAAAAAATAGTACAATAGTTATTTACCTACAAGTGATGCAACATATGGAATAGCATAATGAGCGTATTTGAAGTTCGAGAGACGAAGGAGCGAGAACTTTGAAAAGTAAGTTATGATATTCCTATTGCAAAGGTGTGACATACAAGATTTTTTCTAATGCTATTTGTCAAAAATTCAATAATATAGTTAATTAAATTATTTTTTTTTGAAAATCACACTAGGGAAATTTTATCATATTAATTAAGTTGGTACAATTGGATACACCACGAATCGAAATAACATCCACAATAAAATAAACTTTACTAAGTATGCTAATAATTTTGTTATATTAACAATAATTATTACAACATATTCTACAATATTAGAATACAGGTATACATGCGTAAATGCCATTTGAAATTGTTATTATTTAAAAAAAAGTGTATAAACGTTGTATGCAATACCAAAAAAGATGTTGATTGTGTGCAAGATATAGCTGCATCCCCAATGACTAAATTCAGAGAGTGGCATCCACTTGGCATAAAAGAGCACGAGGATATTCTTTACAAATACAAGCTTGAACACCTTTATTTTTCCCTTCATGCTAGAGCCGTTGTCATATCCTTGGCGTCTACAATCATCTAAGTTCAATTGAAAATCATTCATTAATTGTTTTATTATCTCATATAATGAGTGGTCTGTTAATTCTTTAATTTCCTGGTAGCTAATAAAATGATCCTTGATTTTTAAGTTGCTGTCACTAATATCTACAAAAAGTAAAGTAAATAAAAATTGTTCCTTATGAATAATATCAAGAGTACAATCTAAAATAATACTAAAATGTTTCGCTTTACGGGTACGTTCCAAAATATCATCACAAACAGAAGATGCCAATAATGTGATTATCTCATTTTGTATTGTTTTACTGCAATAAGTAATTGATGTTTTATTTGATATTATTTGACGAACATGTTCATGCAAAATAACCTCATATTTACTTACAAGTTCATCCAACCCCACAAAATTTCCATTATTTTTAGTGAAAAATTTATCGAATGAACCACAAAAAGCCAAATTGTGTTCTGCTAAATATAATACAATATTCATTAGTCTTTATAATACATTGTTCCAGTGTTCCCGTTCTTTAGTAATAGCTGATTGAATATTTTTATCAATTACTGTAACAGTTCGAAATCTTTTCCGTGGCTCAGACCATTTAATAAAATTATTTAAATGTTCAGTAGAATTTTCATGATGTTTCAAATACTCACTTAAATGTTTTCAGTTAAAGTGACCTGTTGTTGCTAAGACAGACTTGACTATATCTGTGTAAAATAATTTACAACAAATACAGAATACCTTATTTTCACTTCTTGAATAATAACCATGAACGTAGAAAACGTTCTCCATTACGATTATCCGAATCGCATGGATACGTAAAGTTAGAATCAATTTCTTTTGTTATCAAAAAATCAAATGCAAGGATATGATCTCTGTATGTGGAATTTAGTTCAAGTGGCCAAGTACCCGGATAATTATAATGTTATAATTACGCGCGGCATATTTACCCGCCATTCTGTAACATACCAATCACGTTTTACCGGGTGATGCAATTGCTATCTAAGTCAAATTTATAAGCACAATTTAAGTAAAATCAAATTACTCACGTGATGGGTATCTCGGAACTTAATCTCAGGATCCAGCGGTGGATTGTGGGTTAGGTTACGCCATGTTGAACTTCGAATTGCCATCCGTTCTTCACGTAACTTCTGTTGCACTCGTAGGGGGTCGGAAGGAATAGGTAACAGGTACAAATAAGGCAAGGTACAAGGAACCTACATATGTATTTTGAAAAAGAAAAAACACACACCACTCAGATAGTTGTTGCTTCCTGGTTTCGTGGCTTAGTCCCCGCTTTCGACACTCACACACCTCCGCATTCCCTCTACGCAGGCGCGACTGTCATTAATGTTATTAACTGTTATTAATTTAAAAATACACGGGAATTAACTTATAAATAATATCTAAAAATAAAACATGCCACATTGCCATTTTGGCATGTAACAATATTTAAAATTTTTGTTAAAATTTTGTTCGTTATCGGTAGTCAGTCCAGATTTGTTTTTGGTTGTTTAGATTTGAGGGTATTTCTTCGAAACTAGATGCAGAAGTCTCGCCGGAATCCAGACTCAATTGTAATTGAGAATTGTTTTCAATTAATTGGGTCTGGATTTCTTCTGGTTTAAAGAACCCAGTATCTTTTTTTGGTTTTTTTGACTCTTCTTCTCGTTGTTGTTTTCTTTTACGATTTTGATATCCTGATAATTTATTTGGAGGCATTACAATAGTCCTTTTAGTCTGAAATTATATTAATATTATGATTTCTTACCATAAATTTAATTATTAATTTATATTATTTATTACGTGGATACGTACTTACCGAAATTTATGTAAGGTAAAAATAATAAAAATTAATTAATTCCACAACGAATACGTGACAATACTTTTTTTTATATTTTACTTTAAAGCACAGCAAGTGTTGTTAATGCAAAGTTTACAGAAAGACAAAATTATTTAACCATTCAGGCGTATGACGAGCGCCAGTATCACTTTGACTATTCACAATTTTGTTGATATTTGAATGTAGGGTAATTGTATTACCGGGGCAAATGTAATACTTTCAATTTATTATTTTGTCTGTTGTGGAACATATTGTGCTATTTTTTGGGCATCGAGAAACGTCTTAAACTATTTTATAACCACCTGTAAAATATAGATTTTCGATTATCTGTTGAAAATCATAAAATAATTAGCATTGTGACCTTTATTTGGTATTATTAAAGAAAAAACAATTTATTGCTTGTTAAAGAAATCGATGTCTCATGAAAAATGATCAGTTTTAATTTATAAATTCTAAAAAATAATGAATGTAAAAAATATTTTATTTTATATCGGCGCCCACGCCCCTCAAAATTTAGCGCCAGGATTTGTCACCCGGCTTGCCCGCCCTTTTACCCGGCGCTGGTTCCTTCTCAAAAGTTAAAACATCTGTACATATTGACTCTTAAGTGAAAAGAGATAAAATAAAATGCATGCGCTGCAAATTGGCTTAATTCAGTTGCTACCTAAATAAAATATTTTAAATTCCATGAGATTTAAACCTTAACTAAACGCTGAACCCTGTTATGTATTCCTATATGGCGCCCCAATGAACTTTTAAGTAGTTTGGTTAAGGTCCTAGCTAATGTTTCGATACTCGTCCCCTGGATGGCGCTACAAACTGTTTTGATCGTAAGTTGGCAGATTCTCATCTATAGCATATGTGGTCTGTTAGGTTAACCTTTGGCATATTTTTAATTGTTATTTATAGCCGCTTGACGACAATAACTATAGGCAAATCACTTTAAGAAGAACCCAACGTCATATGCCAGATTGCGCAGAAATGTAATAACAGTGGCGTAGTTGAGTTATTACAGTATAAACGGAAGATATGGCGTTAAATAGTAAAAAAATAAACAACCAATTAAATTATAATTTAAAATTTTTAATATAATATCGCCATATGAGTTGTGTGCATCAATATCCCTAAAAAATACTGCTATAGCAAGGTTATTTTGTAAAATCCGATAAAGCAAATGATTGAATACCATGGCCTACTTAAGTGGTTTCTATCTCATCCTAGTGTTCTGCAAACACATCTGTTGAGTAACTTATTGTTTTATTAATGTTAATTGTTATATACAAGATATTTTATATTAGTTAAATGGCGGTTTAAAACTGTCCGTCTGTGTATCAAGTAAAAATAAATAGTAATGAAATCTAAAACTTTTACAAGGTAATTTCCGATTGGTTGATTATAAAACTCTACGCCACTAAAACCTGAATACTGCCATCCCTAATTACATATAATGAACTGTTCCTAACCAATTTTTGCTTTGTGCGCATGATGACGTTGGTTCTTCTTAAAGTGATTTGCCTATACAACTAAATTTGCGACGTAATAAATTACGCTTGGGTTATCGTAATAACTGACGTCAAACGGAAAGCAAGCAATAATGCCATAACACAGTATAGCTTGTTATTATCAAAAACTTAAGATATCTGAATGACATTAAATGACCGGTAAAATTCGTTCTCTTCTAAAAAATTTGCAGTCATGTACTTATAAAGAATTCCATTTACACGATCGAAATGCAGGCGGTGGTACATAATCTTAAAGCCCGTCTTCTGTCCTTTAATGGCTAAGTAGGTGCACGTGCTTATAATATTCTTCCAAACTGCTTAATGCGTAAGAATATTGGGAATCAATCAATTAATTTAATAACTATCAACAGGCATGTATTATAGATTAATATGAAACTATTTAAACTAAAGCATATGCTATTAAAGATTTGAACGCATTTACGTTATCAGATGAGTAGTATTAGCATTTAACCACTAAGCTGTCTTATCGATATTTATCATTATAACCTTCATACCTAATACTTAACTAAAAATTGATGTATAAATAGTTCACTATTATTAAAAACTTTTTATAAGCTTTATCATTTGCGAGAACTAGTTATCATTTCTTTTTCTAAATAATTTGTTGAAAGTGCAATTTTTTAAAGTTTAAAAAATAACAATAATGGTTCTACAATTATACAAAGTTGACTACAGTCCACCAGCTCGATCAGTATTTATGACAGCAAAAGCTTTAGGAATTGAAATAGAACATATTGAACTTAATATAAGCAAACAGAAACAACTGGAAGGTAGTTATTTAAAGGTAAGGTACATTAGCATTATAAAATTTTGCTATAGGCGTAGTTGAATTTCTGATAGTAAACATTAATTATAACTAACATTTAGTTATAATATATAATATTATTTGATTGCAAAAATAATGATAATGACTATTTTAACCCCTTTAAAAACTAAAAAAAAATATTATAAATGTATTGCAGATTAAAGTATAATAGAATATGACCAAATGAAAGCTATACTCAGCATAGAAGCAGTTCTTGAATACGGTTTTCCAGTTGGACTCTACATAAAGGTTTTAATTATTTATGAAAAATATGTATAAGTATATTAATTGGTCCGTGTATTTGCCACAAAATACCATCAAATAGATGCTGATGAAAGAAACATTTTCAATTTTTTTTGTATTTAAAATTCCGAATGGACCTGCACCTTGATGAAGTTCTAGATTACTAGAACAAGTAGAATGGCTTCCGCGTTCCAGTGATCTAAAGAGCCAAACTACAGGTTCAACCAAATTAGTAGGATCTTTAGTGAGGAACTAGACTAAGACAGGTCCCCAAAAGAGGGCAGTGGCTTTTCGGTACTTAGATTGGCAGAGACCGTAATGGTCGGTATGGTATTCTAAGACACACATCCGCGATGTGGGAGGCAACGGAAAACCACCACATTACCTCCCAAGTACAAAGCATACTTAAATTGTATTTAAAATAATGGCATCCTCTGAGGTAAAAGATTATGGAGGTATAATGGTCCCCCATTCGGATCTCCGGGAAGGGACTACTTCGGAGGATGTGATCGGAAAACTTAGAAAAAGAATCCGGAATATTCTGCGAATAGGAGCGTGGAATGTCAGAAGTATGAAACAAGTAGGTAAGTTAGAGAACTTAAACATTCAAATAGATAGGTTAGCATTAGACATAGTAGGGATCAGTAAAGTTCGGTGGCCAGAGGCGGGGGATTTTTGGAGTGGAGATTTTAGGGTAATTCATACAAGATCAGTGGAAGGAAATTCTGGTGTGGGAATAGCTATGCGAAAAAAGACATGGCAATGTGTAGAAAACTACTTACAAAAGAACGATAGAGTACTCATGGTTAGATTAGAATCTAAACCGGTAAATACAGTAATAATACAAGTATGCACGCCCAACTCAAACCACAGCAAGGAACAGGTATACGCGATCTACAATGATATCGAAGACATACTAAGATACGTAAAAGGACATGAAAATTTAATAAATACGGGGGATTTTAATGCTGTGGTAAGTGAGGGTGGGGAAGGAGCGGTAGTAGGTTTATTTGGTTTAGGCACGAGAAACGACAGAGGATAGAATTTTGCGATAAAAACAATTTAACCATCACAAATACATTATTTTAATATCTTGCTAGAAGACGATACAAGTGGAAAAAGCCAGGGAATATAGGAAGATTTCAAATAGATTACATTCTTATTAGACAAAGGTTTAGGGATCAAGTAAAAGACTGTAGAAGCTATCCAGAAGGAGATATTGACACTGACCACAACATCGTAGTTATGAAGGCTGCTGTTAAATTTAATAATTTGAAAAAAAAAGGAATAGAGAAACACATTTTGCTTTGAGAAACTAAAAGATAAAGATATTCACGCAAGATTTGCAAAAAGTTAAATGACTTGCTGAAAGATATCGGGAATATTTCTGATACTAAAGAAGTAGAAACAGAATGCAATAACATTAAATCCAGCTTAGACATGACGGCCAGAGATATTCTGGGGTATACACAAAAAGAAAATAAGAAATCATGGATAACAAAAGATATCCTGAATTTAATAGAAGAAAGACAAAGTACAAAAATAGATCAGACGAAACAGGAAAACAGAGATACAAAGCCATAAAATGGAAAATTATTTGCAAATGCAGGAAAGCTAAAGAACAATGGATTGATGAATAGGTACAAACTGAGATGGAAATAGGAAAGGCAGACGAAGCATACACACTAATTAGAATGAATTTTAGGGATATAAAACCGTATAGCAAAAATATAAGGGACGCGGGAGGAAACATCATTATAGAAAATGTAGAGAAAGTGGTTCCATGGCTAGAATATAAGGGAATTTATATGCAGAAGAGGAACTAACCGCATTAGAACAGCAATGAGACATTCAAAATGGTAAGGCGCCGGGTACAGATCCGGTGCAAGCAAAAACTCTAAAAGCCTCTGGACAAGCAGAAACAGAACGACTCCCAACTTGTAAGCTATATGTATGAGACAGGCGAAGTACCCAAAAATTTTAAACGTCACTACAGCAAAAAAAGAGGCTTTGATAGATGTGAAAATTTTTGAACAATAAGTTTGAAAGCACACGTGTAAAAATTTTTAACTAGAATTCTACAAAGACGAATGGAAAAACGAGTTGAAGAAATACTTGGAAAAGATCAATTTGAGTTTAGGCGAAACAGGGGAACACGGAGGCCATTATAGCTCTGAGGATGATAATAAAAAAAAGCAATAGAACAGGGGGAAAGCGTGTGTATAGGGTTTGTAGATCTGGAAAAAGCATACGACAATGTAAAATAGAAAAAATGTTCGAAATATATAAAAAGATTGGAATGACCTATAGGGATAGACGGATAGTACATAGCTTCTACAAAGAGTAATAAAATTAGAGCAGAAACGTAGAGAAGTAAATATTAGGAAAGGGGTGAAACAGGCATATGTCTTATCCTCATTAATTTTTAAATTGTACATAGAAGAGGCAATGAATACTATAAAATGCAGGAAGACATTTGGCATTAATATGCAGGGACAAAAGATTGATATGCTTAGATTTGCAGATGATATAGTGGTATATAGCAAAAAAGAGTTAGAAACTGCTCTTAATGAAATGGAAACAGTTCTAACGGAAAGATATGGTATGAAAATTAACAAAAACAAAACTAAAGTTCTAGTATGTAAAAGGTGGGAAAATAAATCGAAAACAAGAATATAAATAGGTATCGAGAACTTATAGTCAAATAACGCAAGATGGGAAAAGCACAAAAGATATAAAACAAGGTCGTGCTACATTTAACAAGAAAAAGCAACTACTGTGCTCAAAGACCACAAACATAGAAACAAGGAAAAGGTTGCTTAAAGCATATGTGTGGAGCACAGCACTGTATGGCTGTTAAGCCTGGACAGTTGGAGAAGCAGATAAGAAAAGGTAGAAGCCTTTGAAATGTGGTGCTATAAACGTATGATGAAGATATCATGGACAGACAAAGTTAAGAACAAAGAGGTACTAAAAATGGTAGGGGGAGAAAGAAGTATGTGGAAAATAGTAAAAAAATAGGAAAGATAGGATGATAGGCCACATACTAAGACATGAGGGAATAGTGCGGAATATATTAGAAGCAGAGATAGGAAAAAGAGAAGAAGAGGTAGACCTAGGTTAGACTACTGTACACAGATAGTGAAAGATGTGGGCTGTGAGAATTTCAGGAAAATGTATAGGCTAGCTCAGAATAGATATCAGTGGAAGTGCACTTGCAACCAGTCGCAAGATGGAAAAACTAATGACAAAAATAATAAATGTACTTAAACATGGTGATTACAATAAACAACTACAGATATTGGTTTTGCAATACTCTCAACTAATGTTAATTGTGCGAAAGGATTTACTGCAAAACTATTAATACGGCAAATGCCTAAGTGTTGGGGGATCCTTGACAGCCAGAGGCTGCTTAACCCCCTTCACATATCACTGAATCTCGGTGAAATAGGGCATATAATTAGAAAACAATAAAAGGGGATCCGAGCTGTATATAGGTTGTGTGGTAATTCAGAGAACTGTGAAGACTGGCTCAGAATATAAATAAGCTGAGGTACAAGCCCAGCCAGTTTCAAGACGTAAAACCCAATGACAAAAAATAAGTGCTCTTAAATCTGATGATTATTATAAACAACTACAGGTGTGGTTGTGAAATATTTTCAACAAAGGTTGATTGTGCGAAAGGATAAATTGGAAAACTAGTAATTTGACAAAGGTTCAAGTGCTGGGAGAACTTGGCAGCCAAAAGCTGCTTACCCCCCCTTCACATACCACTGAATATCAGGGAAATAGGGTATAAACTGTAAAACAATAGGAGACCAAACTGCATCAAACAAGAAAGAACAGCAGCAATGTTCAAAAACAATGATCATAGATACAAGAAGAAAACGGTTTAAAGCATAGTGTGGAGCACAGCACAGTACATCTATGAAATAGGGGCAGTAGGAAAAGCAGACAGAAAGAGATAGAAGCCTTATGGAATGTTGTGCTTCAGATGTATGTGGATGGTAGCATGGACAGACAAAGTAATAACAAATTGGATGTAGAAATAGTAAAAGAATAAAGATATTTGTGGAAAACGAAAAAATGGGAGAAATAGAAGGACATGATATGTTCTAAGACATTTTTGGGATATATTACAAGCAGAGATAGGAAAAGATAGGTAGGGGTAGACTGAGATCAGACTTTGGCACACAGATAGGGATATATGAAGACTGAGCGAATTTCAGCGAAATGTGTAGGTTAGTTCAGACTAGGAAACAATGAGGGTACGCGTCCAACCAGTTCTAGGACTGAAGACGATGATGATGAAAGATAAGAAAAAGGAGAGGTAGAGGTCGACCTAGGTTAGACTATTGTACACAGATAGTGAAAGATATAGGATGTGGGAATTTCAGGGAAATGTGTAGGCCAGCTCAGAATAGAAATCGATGGAGGCACGCATCCAACCAGTCCCGAGATGGAAAAACTAATAACGAAAAAAAAATAAATATACTTAAACTTATTGATTATTATTCACAACTACAGGTATTTGTCTTGTAATATTCTCAACTTAAAGTATTTACTGGAAACTATTAATTCGGCAAATGTCTAAGTGTTAGGGGATCCTTGGCAGACACAGGCTGCTTAACCTCCTTCACAGACAACTGAATCTTGGTGAAATAGAGCATATAATTAGAAAACAATAGAAGGGGAACCGAGTTGTATATAAGCTATATGGGAATTTCAGGGAACTGTGTAGGCTAGTTCAGAACATAAAAAAGTGGAGGTTCGCGTTCAACTAGTTTCATGACATAAAACTCATTGACGAAAAAATAAGTGCACTTAAATCTGATGATCATTAGTAACAACTACAGGTGTTGGTTGTGAAATATTTTCAACTAATGTTGATTGTCGAAATAATATATTGGAAAAACTATTAATTTGACAAATGTTCAAGTGCAGGGGGAACTTGGCAGCCAACGACTACTTACCCCCTTCACATACTGCTGAATATCGCGAAAATCGGGTATATAACTGTAAAACAATAAAAGATGATCGAACTACATCTAACAAGAAAGAACAGAGGATATGCTCAAAGACAACAAACATAGAGACAAGAAGAAAATTGTTCGAAGCATATGTATGGAGCACAGCACAGTACGACTGTGAAATAGGGGCAGTAGGAATAGTAGACAGAAAAAGATAGAAGACTTCTGGAATGTTGTGCTTCAGATGTATAAGGATGAAAGCATGGACAGACAAGGTTAGTAACAAATAGGTTATAGAAATATTAGAGGATGAAAGATATTTGTGGAAAAAGGCATTTTTGAGGAATTGTACGGGATATATTACAAGCAGAGATTGGAAAAAAGAAATAGAGGTAGACTGAGATCAGACTTTTGCATGCAGATGGTGATAGATGCAGACTGTGTAAATTTCAGGGAAATGTATAGATTAGTTAGGAATAGGAAACAATGAGAGTACGCGACTAACCAGTTCCAGGACTGAAGACCTAATCTTTGTTTATATACATAAACAAACACCTACTGATGATGATGTATTTAAAATATGATTGTGTCAGTGTGCAAACTTTAAAAAGTCAAAATGCTTAAAAATCAATTTCAAGTAACAGGCAACGTTAAACCATAGAGTAACCTTCAGAGAGTCAACTTAATGCAAATTTTTTATCCCCTGCGAGAGAGACAGAGATAGCAATTTTTATATACTTTCATCCTTCTTACACAGTTTCAAAGTGTACTGAGGGGGCGTCACAAATGTCGGTGGGAGGATATGGCGGGAAACGCTTTAATTCAAATTACTAGGTGCGGAATTTGGCGGGAATTTCAAATAAGCTGTAGGAAAAAATTTATTTGAAACTTCAAATACAACTCAAGATCAAATCACCAAGCAATGTAAAATTTTAATTTCCCTTTTATATTAATTATTAAAATTTTACATATGATGATTTGGTCTTGAGTTGTATCTAACGTTTCAACAATTTGTTGTTTTCAACTTTACTCAGTCAATTTTAACACTACAAATGATGAACCCTTAGCGTTGAACAAACTTAATAAAAAATAATTCTACATGGTCTTCATTGTATATTTTAATGCAAAACTATTTTTTAAAAGACACAATTTGCAAAACAGCGAATGATAAAATATAATTCTACATTTTATAATATAGATTACATGCTTATAAACAGTTGGTCACTCTCTTACGTTTCTTAATGTATTTTAACTTTAGCGTCATAGATAACTAATAAAAGAGCACAGTTTAGACACAGAAATGAATCAATGTTTAAATCACAAATTCTGGAATTTTTTTAATTTACGTGCTAGCGCAGTGGAATTTTTCTTTGCATGTTGATTTGAACTATTGCGTCGAGTACAGAACCAAGGGATAGCAATACGACAGGCAGATTTTGTTATTGCAGATATAATAAAGGATTTATGAAGTGTTGGCTTAAAATAAAAGAGGTGTATAATGAGTCCCGATTATAGTGTATGCCTACTGCTTCCAGCCATAATTTCGATCTACAAAAGAATTCAACTACTTATATATAGCGATTTAAATTCAAAAATACTCACTTTTCGAGATTTGGAGGGAAATCATGCATGCGCTCGACTCTGTGTCAGCATTTCCACACACCAAACAGAAAACCATTATATAAAATTAATCTGTAAAGACATATAGATATTTAAAAAATTATAGCATATTTGACAAATTTATATTTAAAACAAGCAATAGTTAGAATGAATAACATTATATGGTTTAGGTTTCTAACCGTTCACCAAAAATTCCAAATTTAGTAAAGGGTTACAAACTTTTTAATAGTGATGTAAAATCAATGATAATATATTCTTACCAATTCAACTATAATGATAATACGTTGTTAGTTCATATAAAATTCTTAATGGTCAAAAATATAACAACTTGCAGTTAAATTTAAACGCACTTTTCTAAGAAAAATATTAAGGGGCTGTTTTTTAGTTCAATACAACAAACTACACTAAAGAATAACATATACATAAACGAAACAATAACATAAACATAAACGAAAAAATGGTGCCGGTTTACATTACGTGACCTGTCAAAAATAATTAAAAATTATTAGAAACCATACAAAAACACTTACATTTTCAAATACTAATGAAAAATTTGCGGGTTTTTCAGTAAATTTGGTTTAATTAAATTCCAAAACCTGGAACTACTTTTTACTGAAATGTCACGCGACCGTAGATTGCGGATAAATATACGAAGCGCTCTTGATACTATGAGAACAATAAAATCGCCTTGTATAATTTTTGACAGTTGAAAGAGCTTTTGACACTATTATAGACAGAACAATAACATATTCCTCACAGTAGGAAATTGTAATTTAAATATCAAAGCGCGCCATAACAACGAAGGCTCTCAGGTATTGATTCATAAACATAGATAAAAAAATCTATGCCGCATGTACGCCATACAACCAAACTTAAAGCCATTATGTAATAGAAATTCACACAAGTTTATTTTTTATATGAAAATGAAAAAACTGAACAATATTTATATATCATAAGTATTTTAAAACAATGGAAACAGTGCAACGGACGACGGCGACCACGTAGCGATCTTATTAAATTTTTTTATAAAATTTTTCGAACATATTTTCAAAGTCGAATAACTCGAAAACCAATCAACATAGAGTATTGATGCTATGGAAAAATATGCTCAGTAGGTCGATATTAACCTAAAAATAATATTTATATTTTGTTATATTGAAGTTTTATATAACCAAAATTTCGACTTTAAAGTCGAATTAGTCGAAAGCTACACGAGATATCGAAAATTGGCTAGCATATTCTTAATCATCGTAAAAAACTGAACAAGATCCATATATCAAATGTTTGTAAAACGAAAAAAACGTGCAACGGACGACGGCGGCGACGACGGCGACGTAGCGATCTTATTAACCTAACTTACTTCGTGAGTTTGGTTGATAGTTCTCTATGTTCATAAACACACACAGAACGTCTATAACCATTAAACAGTTTTCGAACAGGTCATTGGCGTAGCATAATTTGTAAAAAAAAATAATGGCTGCATTCAGTTCAATCTTTCGTTCCGACATTGTCGATCTTACTTCGCTATTAATAATACGATAGAAGTTTTGGGGGTTATTGAATGGAAATACAGACAACGCTTAAAAGTTGAAAACTAATGCAGCAATCCATAAAATGAAATGTTAATTAAAAACAGAGTGTTTGCAGATTTTATACATGTATGGTTTCTTCTTTAAAATAAATACGTACTTTTTATCAAACATAGTGTTACTATTGTAACGTCAACAATTATACCATACTTCGTAGTAATTAAATGTCAAACGTACGAATTGGCACTGCTTCTTAATTGTGTTGTAATTGTTCTGTTATAATGATGTATTTTTTTCAATTGCTTGTTTAAATGTTTTCATTTAATACTTACTTATTGTATTAACTATTCCGAACTCTTTTACAAAACAAATTAATTGCCGAACGTTACCTTTGTGCGTGCGTGTGCAAGTTCTAATCGACATTGATATATATGAGTATTTTCGACACGACAAAGCCGTTATCGTAGGGCACTTGCAACGAAAGGGCTTTATACAGCATAATCGTAGATGTATTGCTAGAATATGCTGCGGTCCCATGCAGTTAGTGTTGAACTCATCTTTTATTATTTTGCCCTGTAGTAAAATGTTTCGCCTAGTGACCTATAATGAAATCACAACAGTGTTTTCACACTTGTACCAATTCGATCACTATATCTCAGTAGCAAAATGTTACGGCTACTAAACTAAGTAGAAACCTCAACAATATTTTTACCTTAGCACTATTTATGCCTCAACACTATACTCGCACATGCACCGGTTTAATTATGTTTTCGTCTCGACACTAACTATGCCTCAAGACTATATGTACGCTCATGTATCCATTCGATCATTTTGTCTTAGTAGTAAAACATTTCAACTACTAACCTAAGTTAAAACCTCAACACTGTTTTCGCCTCAACACTATTTATACCTTAATACTATTTCCGCCCATGCACCCGTTCGATTATTTTGGCTTAGTAGTAAAACATTTCAACTACTAACCTAAGTTATAACCTCTACACTGTTTTCGCCTCAGTACTATTTATACCTTAACACTATTTCCGCTCATGCACCCGTTCGATCATTTTGGCTTAGTAGTAAAACATTTCAACTACTAACCTAAGTTAAAACCTCAACACTGTTTACGCCTCCGCACTATTTATACCTTAACACTATTTCCCCTCATGCTCCCGTTCGATCATTTTGGCTTAGTAGTAAAACATTTCAACTACTAACCTAAGTTAAAACCTCAACACTGTTTACGCCTCAGCACTATCTATACCTAAACACTATTTCCACTCATGCTTCCGTTCGATCATTTTGTCTTAGTAGTAAAACACTTCAACTACTAACCTAAGTGAAACCTTTACACCTTTACCTAAACACTATTTCCCCTCATGCTCCCGTTCGATCATTTTGTCTCAGTAGTAAAACATTTCAACTACTAACCTAAGTTAAAACCTCAACACTGTTTACACCTCAGCACTATTTGTACCTAAACACTATTTCCGGCCATGCACCCGTTCGATCATTTTGTCTCAGTAGTAAAACATTTCAACTACTAACCTAAGTTAAAACCTCTACACTATTTCCGGCCATGCACCCGTTCGATCATTTTGTCTCAGTAGTAAAACATTTCAACTACTAACCTAAGTTAAAACCTCAACACTGTTTACGCCTCCGCACTATTTATACCTTAACACTATTTCCCATCATGCTCCCGTTCGATCATTTTGGCTTAGTAGTAAAACATTTCAACTACTAACCTAAGTTAAAACCTTAACACTGTTTACGCCTCAGCACTATCTATACCTAAACACTATTTCCACTCATGCTTCCGTTCGATCATTTTGTCTTAGTAGTAAAACACTTCAACTACTAACCTAAGTTAAAACCTCAACACTGTTTACACCTCAGCACTATTTGTACCTAAACACTATTTCCGGCCATGCACCCGTTCGATCATTTTGTCTTAGTAGTAAAACATTTCAACTACTAACCTAAGTTAAAACCTCTATACTGTCTTCGCCTCAGCACTATTCATACCTTAACACTATTTCCGGCCATGCACCCGTTCGATCATTTTGTCTCAGTAGTAAAACATTTCAACTACTAACCTAAGTTAAAACCTCAACACTGTTTACACTTCAGCACTATTTATACCTTAACACTATTTCCGGCCATGCACCCGTTCGATCATTCTGGCTTAGTAGTAAAACATTTCAACTACTAACCTAAGTTAAAACCTCAACACTGTTGACGCCTACGCACTATTTATACCTTAACACTATTTCCCCTCATGCTCCCGTTCGATCATTTTGGCTTAGTAGTAAAACATTTCAACCACTAACCTAAGTTAAAACCTCAACACTGTTTACGCCTCAGCACTATCTATACCTAAACGCTATTTCCACTCATGCTCCCGTTTGATCATTTTGTCTTAGTAGTAAAACATTTCAACTACTAACCTAAGTGAAAGCCTTTACACTGTTTTTGCCTCAGCACTATTTATACCTAAACACTATTTCCACTCATGCTCTCGTTCGATCATTTTATATTAGTAGTAAAACATTTCGACTACTAACCTAAGCTGAAACCACAACACTATTTTTGCCTCAGCACTATTTATGCATTAAGACTATCGCCCATGCAACCGTTCGATTATTTTTGTCT
This sequence comes from Platerodrilus igneus, assembly GCA_036346225.1. NCBI lineage: Eukaryota > Metazoa > Arthropoda > Insecta > Coleoptera > Lycidae > Platerodrilus > Platerodrilus igneus. The sequence goes on from JARFIW010001668.1 coordinate 191,967, forward strand.
TAATAGTAAAACGTTTCGACTACTAACCTAAGTTGACACCTCAACCCTATTTTCGCCTCAGCAGTATATAAGCCTCAACACTATGTCCGCTCATGCACTCTTTCGATTGTGTCTTAGTAGTAAAATATTTCGACTACTAACCTAAGTTGAAACCTCAACACTATTTTCGCCTCAGCAGTGTTTAGGTCACAACACTTTTCCGCTCATGCACCCATTCGATTATTTTGTTTTAGTAGTAAAACATTTCGACTACTAACCTAAGTTGAAACCACAGCACTGTTTTCGCTTCAGCACTATTTATGCCTCAACGCTATATGTTCGCTAATGCACTCGTTTGATTATAATGTCTGACTAATAAAACGTTTCGACTACTAACCTAAGTTGAAACAGCACTATTTTTGCCTCAGCACTATTTATACCTCAACACTATTTCCGTTCTTACACCCGTTCGATTATTTCGTCTTACTAGTAAAACATTTCGACTACTAATCTAAGCTGAAACCTCAATTTTCGCCTCAGCATTATTTATACCTAACACTATTTCCACTCATGCACCCGTTCGATTATCTCGAATAGTAGAATTTATTTAAGAATAGCCTGGACGTCATCATGCGCACACGGCCAAAACGGTGTCAGATTAGTTCATTATTAATAAATAATCGTGTTCGTGTAGCATATCAGTAACATAGATAATTTGCTACTAAATGTCAATTGATATTTGTGACTTTGATATTCTATATTTATTTCTCACGCTTTCATAGTTTTCTTTATGTTTTATGCTTTGCTTATTTGCGTATTCGCCATGCAAATTTAAACTACCAACAAAATAAAACTTGATTTTAGAATATTTACTCTATGGAGTTTGATAAAAATTATTAAATCCGCTACGCCACTGACTTTCAAGGTTTGCGCATATGTCAAATGACGTACAGACTCTTCTTAAATAAATTCTGCTCTACCTGAAGCTCCGAATAATATTAATGCAACTATTAAAACAATAACATAATCTCTTCTAATTATTACAGAAACCTAACTCTGCCGCCTTTAACTGTGTTTATGTTGTTTCGTTGACAGTCAGCATCGAATAATGTTAATATAACTACTATATCAATATCCTTAATGATACCACAGATAATAGGTTTGTTTGGTATACACCACTAGTGCAACCTGGACTACACTTTTCAGTTCTAAACCGTTTGTTACCAACGGGTGCAATTAGTGTAGATTGTTTGTTATATTAGTCTAGGGTGCACTAGACTGCACTAACTACACTTGCTCTGGACCAAGTGTAGCTAGTGTAGTGTAGTGAAATGTCAAACCTGTAGGTTAGGACAGACGAAGTAGGTGTCTTGTTGCGCGTAATTAAAACAAAATTGAAATTTTATAAAAAAAATATGGAAGAAGTCGAACTATTAGATGTGGAATTAGGATTATCATACAAGTTTTTATTGTCAAAAAAAGACGCTAGAAAATGCGAAACTGGTTATTATTCTTGGTGTGAAGGTTATAAAATTATTTTATATAATTATAGATTTACAGTTTGCCACAGCACTTGTAAATCGCAGGAGTCGTGAGGACAAGTCTGTCGCTGACACACAACACAGCCAAGAAACTACGGCAGAAGATGAAGAAAATGTACAATGCTGGTCAGAAGCCTCCACCAAACTGTTAATTGCTCAATACGAGGAACTGAGCCCTAAAGTAGGGAAAATTATGAAATTAAAAACTAAAAAAAAAATGTGGGATGCCATTACACTAAAAATGAAAGCATATAATTATAATTTTTCGTCATCACAGATTGAAAATCGGTGGAAGACGCTGGAACGGTCATTCAAAAGGAAAACTGAAATTAATAGTAAAACCGGACGTGGCAGAATTACCTGCCCTTATGAAAGGTTGGTAGAGCAAATTTACAATATAATTCACCATTGCTATTATTATAGGGAACTTACTGAATGCTTAGTAGAGAAATCTTCAGTTTTCCCGGAATTCACTTTAGGAGCATCAGGTGTTGGGAAGCATAAAAGTGAACTGATTAAAGACGCTGGCATTGATATCGAGGTAAATTGCACTAAATCAGTTCAACTTGAAACGCTTCCAGGGCCTTCAAGTGCTTCCAATTCCAACAAAATTGCTATAAACAGAATGGAATTGACGGACGAAAAGCAAGTCGATAAAAAGCCAAGTGGAATTGTACGAGAGCTACGAAAAAGTAGAGAAGCAAAAGAAACTCTGCTAAGGGAAAAATTGGATGCATATAGGGAACGAATAGCTGAAATAAAAAGAAAGAATGATTTGTTAGAGAGATTAATTGCCACTGTAGACAAGCAATCTGTTGACAAACAACTCCATTTATAGTATTCAACCTTACTTTTATTGGTTATTATATACCTATTTTACATTTTGTAAATACATCATTGGAGTTAATTACTTATTTCTATTTGTAATAATGTATCCTAAACTACTAGTTTAAAATGCTTAACCTATAGCAATATAATATTGGCTCTTAAAAATTATTTATTTTCAAACATCTCTCTGCAAATTTCATCACGTAATGCTCTTCCATTTTCATCCTGCCCTTGGTATTCCATAGTTTCATCATCTTCATCTATAGTAGCTTCACCTGCAAAAGCTTCTAAATCTGATTCATTTGACAAGTTATGCAGGACACAACATGCACGTATAAAATGGCATAAAATTTCAATATGTTTTAGCTTGCAATAATACAGTTGGCGAAAGCGTTGTTTTAAAATACCAAATGTATGTTCAATTGCAACTCGAATTTTACTCAATGACAGATTGAAATGCTTTTGCGCTCGCGTTAAATGCCCATTGTCCCTATAGGGCACCATTAATAACACTAAGCATGGATATGCCGAATCTCCCAATAAAAACTGCCCTGTAATAAACAAATTCATTTTTTGTTTAAAATTCTTGTTATAATAAGTTACCTTGTACACCAAGCTCATCCAGTTGAGCAAAAATTGGCGAATTTCTTAAAACACGACTGTCGTGAACAGAACCAGGAAATCCAACGAAAATATCAGTAAAATGTTTCTGTTCATTGCAGATACCTTGAACACATATACTTATTTTTCCTTTACGATTAATGTAATCATCCTTGTTTTTCTTAGGTGGATCGATAATTATGTGTGTTCCGTCAACTGCACCTGTAAGCATGTTTCTTGTAAAAATTTCATCTATTAAAGTATAGTTTAAAGTGACTCATACCTACTACATTAGAAAGCCATGCTTTTGCATAAAATATTGAGCGGATTCTGCTCTATCTTTAAGCGAAGGCCACTTAATTATGTTATGCGACATGTTGCTAATGAAACTAGCCAATCTATAAATTATACTGTGCACAGTCCATAATGATAAGTTAAACCTATCTGCTATATCTCTGTATGCACAGGCTTCATGACCAGCAAACCACAAAATACAGCTAACTGTTTGTCTGGTGCAATTGTATTATACTGCTCATGTACGCTTTGAAATTCTACACCAGTTTTAAATTCTTCAACTAAGTTGTTGAATAGGTTCCTATTTATACGAAAATGCCTTTTAAACTCATTTTCTGTATATAAAGGAACAACAGTTTCGTAATAATTTGGTATGCAGTGTCTTTTCTGCTTTTCTGCAATTGATGCAGCTACCGCTTCTACTAAACTATCATCTGAGCTGGAGGAACTAGAGCTCTCATCTTCATCATCCAGCATTTCATTCAAAATGTGCTGAAATGCATTATTTTCAAAATTCATGGTGTTAGCACAAAATTACTGCACTTGACAAACAAAACTTCAGAGCAAAATATTAGGTTATGTCACTGCTTATTTGCACTCACTGCACTGGCTGCGTTTGGTATGAAGAACAAAGTTTAAGCTACACTTCTTACTCTTAATACACTACACTACCTGCTCTGCACTACACTACCCCAGCTTACCAAACAAACCTAATCTGTGATGATACCTTCAGCAACAAATAATATTAGTGAAGTAATATTCAACAACGTTTTGCCTAATCATTGCACATCCTTGTTATTCTTATGCACTAACATCTCAGAATGGGACAATAATTATGCAATATGCTTTAAACCTTCACAAAATAGAATTTAATTCTTATAATAAAAATGGTAATGAGCAATAATAGTAACCGAAAACGTAAGTATTTAATAGTTTAGTGGTGTGTATTTGTGATAAAAATAAAACAGTCAAAATAACTAAGTTATACTCCTAACATATTCTTAGAAAAGGTTAAGCAAAATTTTTTTTGGCAAATATTCCAACTTTGTGTGAGTTGTATTCAAAGTAGATTATTTGAAATAATTACCCAAATGTGTTTCGCCCTTTTATTATATCACAATTAATACCCTAAACATAATTAAAGCAAAATTACAATAACACGTAATCGGGTTACATAACCTCAAAATTGGGTACAAAAATCTCGTTTTTTACGCATAAATCGCAAAAACCCGCATTTTTTCTGTTGATATGTTATATTAGACGTATTTGATAGTATTAACCGCAAAGTAGAAGTCTCTAGCTGAGGTCACGTAATGTAAACCGTGTCCGAAAAAATTAACATAAACGTTAAATATAAACACAAAAACGTAATAAACAGCATGAACCATTTTGTTTATAAGCTGGTTTAACTTTCTAAACACCAATAGCTGTCAACCTGACGGTTGCGCGCCGGAAATCATGTAGAAATCTGTAAAATTTATGATTGCGTTTTGCGCCCTCTCAGTACACTTTACATATTGATGGATAAAGATAGTATCACGCCTCAATCTATATAATGAAGTGAGATAGATTTTTATAGCGTCCGGACAAATTTTCCTATTAAGTTAACACTCTGAAGGTTACTCTATGGTTAAACTATTTAAAGATGTCTATCAAACGAAACAATCTATAATTAAGTTCAAATTATATAAAACGCTGCATAAACTTCTATTAAATCACGATTTCCAATCATGTAAGCTCGTTCACATTTATAATAGCATCAAATGCGTGAACATTATTCAATTATATTATATTATCAAGCATAATATAGTGTTGCTATGGGAGCTCTGTTGTAAATAGAAGAGGTTAAATTTTATGTTACAAAAAACTATGCTAAAGCATGAAACGGTTAGGAAAATATGTAAAGTGTGGAATCTCCATTGAACGGTATAGAAGATAATCCACTACCGGATTTGTTTTCCACCTATTTCAAACGTACAGGAAGAGCTTTTGCACATGATTGTTTTTAAGATGTATAAACAGCGATCTATAAATATAACTGCAGAAGTTAGAAAATTACCTTGTACATTATGAAGGTGTGCTTCTATGTACTAGCTATACTATATTGTAGATGTTGTACAGAATAATCTAGTCACAGAAAAGAAGTTGTTACAAATAACAAGAGTTGTAGGTAGTACATTAAAATATAATAGCGAGTATTATATTTTTCGCTTGATTTATTAGCTCAAAATACACGTTATCCTTTTTTTTTTTGTTACGGGCCCAGACTTAGTAGCTGTATAGGTCTGTCTATGAAAATCTCAACGACCCTGGGCCGCATAATGGAGAAAGTGAGAAATCTATAGAAAAGGATGTAACACAGTGTTTTTAGTTCAACTTAAAACATAAAGTAGGGTTCTTAAGAATGAAGAAATTCATAGACAGGGAGACATTTGAAGGATTTTACAGGAAAATTCACTACAATACAAAACAAATTATTCGTTTATAATTGTTTCAGTTAAAAACACTCAAATTACAACAGTTCGGTGAAATTTATAGCTGAATACACTACTTTATGTCTCTCTGTTACTTGTTAAAACCGCATTGGTTTTGACACATGACTAGGAATTTTCGTACAATTTGTCCAATAATAAATACTACTAAAATAGCTTCAAGTAAATTTAATAAGATCTTAAATATATTATTTGGATCAGACATATAATCAAAATAATAGTTATCAATATTATTAACTAATATAAATATACCACTTATTTAAATTAATGCAGGTTACTGTAACCGTTTACAACCAAGGTCGTCGTTACCATCATCAACAGGCAAACCAAAGTCTGAATACTCACTATCGTCATTAACGTTTATTATTACTTCCTCCATATCGCCTATTATATATTTCCTGGCAACGTAATCCCCTTCAACTTTGCTTATTTGGGAACAAACATTTACCCATTCTTGCCGACCAACGGTATCAAACTGATTTTCAGCCACCTCTATACATTCTCCAATTTATTGGCATTATGTGCAGCAACACTGTTTTTTAACGAGAGTCTCCTACAGTACGGACTTGACATCTGACCTTGATCTGATGACAACTGAAATCCTAGAATAAAGAATTTAACCTGTATTTTATCGTTTTATCGCTTGTTGGAAAACGTGAAAAGTTATAATAATTTATTTCTATTGACTTTGTATTTTTTCTTTAAATGAAGGTGATATGTGAGAAGTGTGCAAGTGAATTTACACAAAAAAAAGTTTATATGTTCATACGAGAAAATTTCATAATAAAACCAAGTTGCTTCAAAAGTGAATCCAAAACTTAAGTGCACTTGCTGTAACAAGCTGTTAAAAGATGAAATAAAAACCCAACTTTATTATGTAAAGTTGAATTACCATTTCAAAGCGAACTGGTAATTGAAAACCGCTAAAAGAACAGCTGCAGCAGGATTTGAACCTGCGACCATTGATTTGCCGGATCAACGCTCTAACCAACTGAGCTATGCAGCTAATTGATTAGAATGTGATATAATTTATACTACTGAAGCTTATTCTTAATTTCGATTTTCAATTACGTCTTGCATTTAAGGAAATTGGGTTTTCATTTCATCTTATAACTGCTAATATATATTAACAAACTTGCATTTGCATTCCAAATGTGGATTACTCTTCTTCGCTATCTAATATATATATATATATATATATATATATATATATATATATATACACGCACATATAATATAATATAATTACAAACTATAGAAGTGCAAAATAAGTGGTACGTTATCAACTAGAATACTAGAAAATAAAAAAATAAGATATTTAAATATAGTACTTAAAACTTCTTCCCCTTCTGAAGTTCTAACATACCCTTGTTGGCCTGACCTTTTTAGGGCAAATTCATCGATGATAGCATCCAGGTTGGTATATTTGACAAGTTGTCACCACTGCCAACAAGCCACATTGTGGAACGTAAAACATTTTTTATCTAACACAAAATTTTGGCAAATATCTGAAGTCCCACATTAGGATTAGAAAATAAAGTTCCAGATTCAAATTTTTGATACTATCGAGAGGATCCCAGAGTGATAGCGTTTTCTCACCGATGTTGAGTGAATATACTATTTTAAGATTTTGCAATTTATCACAAAGCTCAACTCTTAAATTCTTTGGGTATCGCTGTACCAGAGCAGTTGCTTGTTCTTGGATCTGATCACCTGTCATTTCTTTGCAGGACCATAATACAGAGAAATTGCTACACGAACAGCGAACTGATTCAAAGCGAACTTCATATCTCTTATGACACTGTCTAATATAACATAAAAGACTTCATGTTTAAAAACTGTGTTTGGATCAGGATCGTCAACAGTACTATCGTCGTCTTCTTCGTCGGCTTGTCTTTTTCGTTTTTCGTTCTTTTTTGTTCTTCTTAAAGATGTTGAGACCAACATATATTTCTAGCCACTACCAGAGCTCTAATAAATATTGGATCTCAACCTTCATTACGAAAATTCTTTAAATCTTCTACCAAAGTACTTACATTTTTTAACGCAACATCCATTGTGTCACCATGGTGTTGTAATACGCGGTTTCCAATGTCTATAGGTTTCAAAATCTTAAACCAAACAGATGCTGGTTAAAAGTTTTGAAATATTTTTCAGTCCCTCCACATCTCGTCGACATTCTGCCGTCAAGTTTAGCGTCCTTAATTCATCAAGCGTTTCTAAGACACCTGTAAGATGCGCAGCAACTGGTTTGACACTATCAACTCTAGCGAACCTGCGTGTCTATGACATTGACTGAAGGGAACTAAGTGTTTACTTTCTTAAGACTTTCCATCTTTGGAGGCTGGAGCTAAAGATATTGTGTAATTTTTGGACAGATCCAAAAAAGGTAATTGCAGCTGGACAATTCTGTGACGCTTGCTTGCCACATAGATTTGAAGAGTGACATACGCAAGCATAATAAACAGCTTCAATATTGGCTGACAGTATCAGAGCCTGGGCTTTTTTATAGACTCCTTTCATACTGCTGCCATTGTCATAGCTTTGCCCCTTATAATTTGTGAGACAGATATAGTTTATTTGAAATCGTTAAAATAATACTAGTTCAACTGTCATTGGACACCTTGTTTATTCCTAAATCGGAACTCTTTAAGTAAATAGTCGCTTGTAATACTATTTATTACAATATATACATTTTTCAAAAACTGGTAATTGCTAATGGGTGAATAAGCTTAGTTACATAAAATTTGGAAAGTGAAAGTTGTTGTTGCTCCAATTATCAATATAATCCCTGCGATTGACGATGATTATTAACTATACTATAAAGTATTAGTTGAGATATTATTATAATTAGCAGGTGTATAGAATATTAATCGTTATCACTTCTTATCTATAAAACCACTTGAAATTCGGTTTATAGTTATAGATTAAAGAAGTTAAACAATTGGTCATGCATGAAATAGTACCTAAAGAATTCAATTTCAGCTTTGTACTATCTGTAGGGTTTGTGTTTCTCAATCGTTGGACTTATCGACTATATGTTCAATTCCGAGGATTTGTAATGAAAATAATCCTATTTTATAATCAGTGAGAAACTTTGAATTATAGTATTCTATATGTTGAAATTTGCATTACTGCTTTTAATTTTTTGAATTGAACTAGTATTGCCCTCTTGTGGGTTTTGACTTAAAATGTACTTTACCGTTCACAGGTATACGTTTAGATGCAGCTTTCATTTTGCATTAAGCTGTCACTTGCACTGGTTCGAGTGTAGCGTTCGAACATGGACGCACGTTTCAGTATTCAGTCTTAAAACATGTAAATAATTAATATGTATATAGTTTCAAGAACCAATAAAAGTGCGATTCAGTTTGTGCCAATTATTATTAGCATCATATCATTTCACACCAATATAAAATCTACAGTCTATTGAAGCAAAATCAATCAATAAAGAGGATTGCAAATAATCAGCCAGAGAAGCCACAACCTGCATTTTTCTACTTCTCACCAAGGCCTTATAAGCACTTCAACACCATATATATCTCGTGTCTTTCAGTTACAATGTGCTGTCAGTTTTATGCCAAATTGTAAAAATCATCCATAACGTTTAATTTTGTCATTTAAGTAGCACTCACTAATCATTGGCACATCTCGACAAGGATGGGTAACGTACAAGTACCCAGATCTCCAACACTGAAATTGACGGGATGTCAACTGTTACCCAAGCATACCACACATGACAACTGAAGAAACGTTAGTGTAGACCAGCTAGTTTTTTCTGGAAGGTACTGAGATCGGCGAGGCCAATACTACCCAGCTAAAGTTGAAGAGGGGAAGATGACCTGCACCTTGACTACCAATGTTCCTCCCTCCATAAAATGTTAGTAATATTCAACAAAGCTCGATCATACGTGCCCACATACATACATTAACAGTTTCCAGCCCGTGTTACAAAATATTTCACAAAGGCTAGCCGACTTCCTATTATTTGCAAAAGGGTACAACTACAAGTACCTTGACAAGACTACATGAATCGCTAAAATGAACTTATGGTATGATTGTGCATGATTAAAAGGCGCTTATTATCGAATAGACTATCTCCAACATAGTCATAAATGCAAACGCGAAAGGCACGAGATGGTCGATCATACCAGAGGTTTAATTTAATTACATTACCACAATTATCACAAACGTTAAATACTAGTTAATTAAATAGGAACATCAGCTGGATAATAGGATGTACAAAACAACAAACAATATAATTAAGTTTAAACCGAGATATGAGCGATGCAGTGGAATATGTGGTTAATATGCTGAAATAAAACAATTACACATAAAATAAAAATGTCAAATGCATCACAAATATCAAACATTATAAAACATGTAGGCAGCAAAAACATATCAGAATTGTATAGCACAAATACAAGCCCAGATTCAGGCGCTAAATATTTATATAAATGCATGTTAGTTAAATACATGAAATCTAGTAAGCAAACGTTAAAAATTATTCATTATGATTGCATCGGTTAAAACATACTTTTTAAAAATTAAACACATCGTGGCATTACAAACAAAAAATATACACAACATCGTTGTGGTTTAATTTAATAAAACCCAAAAACAAATAAAACATTGAAATATAATTCTGTTCATATGCAAACCTGTCTAATAATCTGACTGAATGTATTTGCTCGTAAAATCACAGTAAGGGTACAGTTACAATTGATTCTACAATAAGTGCAAATCAATTGGAGTTACAACTCTGTATTAAATACTAAAAAAACATTATTTCAAATAAACAAATATTAGTTTTACTCTGATTTAGATACTAAATAAACAATTCCGATAAATAAATATTAGTTTTCTGTTGCTAAACCAAACTACGCACCTTTATACCTCAAACATATTCAATAACATAGTAAATTCACCTAAAATTACATATACTAAACAATCCACATCACATTCTAAGTCAAAAACAACAGGTAACTCATAAATATTTCCTTCAATGAATAAATAACTATCAGTTTTACAATAAATACCAACATCACATCAAAAGAACGCTCTGACTACAAGATATAATCAGATTACCTTAAATAACCACTAATTATCAACATATAAACATTACCTTTTAATAAAAAACCGCGAAAGAAAACTTTTTGACCTGCCATTTAAAAACCTACAAACAAAGCCCTTTCAATTCTGTCGACCAGCTTGGTCGTCCATACACATGCGCCCCACGTACTGTAAATTCTGACATCTCGGAATGCGTTCTGAAACATACAATTGGTTACTGAGCTATTCGAACAAATACCTTCAAATATCAAAATGTACACTATAATATTTGTAGTAATTACCAACCAATGAGAAATCTACTTGGAAACACTACGGAACACTACAGTATGAATAACAAGTAAATATATATATAATGTAATGTCAGGGGGGGGGTACAAGGCTTCTAAGGGTAGATTTGTGTTAAAAGGGGTGTATGCCAAACAACATGATTCATATATCAGATCCAGTAATTCAAAAACTGTATTTTGCCGTACTTTACATATGCTAAAGTATTTACCATGTTAGTTTGAAACGTATGTGCCAAAAGGTAAATTAAATGACTTGATGACGTTGATAAAATGCACAGTGCTCAAGGTTTTATACTAAGTTGAAATTTAATAAGCCAGTGAAAGTACATTTGCCGTCTGAAAACCGGATGCGTCTACGGATATTTACTATCAACCAAGCATCCAGGTCTTGTGTGAATTATTTTGGCTTTTCATTTAAGTAGAATCAACTTTTGGACGAATTTGTAAATGCAAAATTATAAGTGAATAGCAATATCAAATATAATTGGAGAATTGTGAAAGTGTTTAGGACCAACGATAGAATTTAGGAATGTGTATAAAGACAATAGTGAAGGTATTTGTGACACTAAAGAAAGGACAAATTGTTATTGGATATTTTTATGCATTTAAAAATGTAATTAAGTAAGCTAGTTTTGTTGTGCTTATTGCCTAGGGAAGTAAACAAGGGGATTCTCTTTCGATTAAAATTTGTATTAAGACGTGTTTTTACAAACCTGCGTAAAAATTGTTAAATATTTTGATAAAATAAATGTGTTTGAATTTAAATAGTCTGATTTATTAAAGTGGAGGTATAAGAAGCATCGGTGGTAAAGAAATAGCGACGATAAAAGAAGTATATAGAGTGGTTATAGTGCGACGGGAAAGCGACGGATATTTAGTTAGATTTGAAACGAGATTGGAATTGGATTTGGAACGATATTGGTTTAAAGGCAGTAGGACATTCGAGTGGGTATATAAAGCGACGGCGAAGCAACGAATATATAAATAATTTTGGGAGTGATTTGGATATAGATTTGAAGGCAGTAGGACATAGAGTGGACATCGAATTTATAGCAGGGCATTGATTGATTTGGAACAGGACGGCGGATAGATTTGGGATTGATTACGAAAAGGCGGACGGATTAATTGGAGCACGAAGAGGGAAAATAGAGAGCAGCAATTGCAGGGGAAGATTCAGCGAAAGAAAAGGAACACGGAAGGATTAACGCAGGGAAGTAAATACAACGGTTTGTCAAAATTCTAAAATTCGGGTTATTCATTTCAGATTTGGGGTCATCAAAATTGTATTAAGACACCTGGAGGCGATACGCAAGTTCAATAGTGATTGGGAGTCCTTGTAAAGACGCATACGGCGACTAAGATCGTGAGCCAGCAGCATTCAAAAAAGGGCATCAGCGAAGTATAATTCAGGTGAGTACCGTGCAATATCATTAAACGTCAAACAAAAGTCAGAAATTGTATACATTAATTAATTTGGCACAAAGCTACGTTGATCAGTAAAATTTGGCATATACAGTAGTAATTTCATATAAAGGTAGTGAAACAAAAGAGTGTGCAGTTTGGTTGGCAGTGCACATCTACTCACGATTGAACCCACGGTGAGTAGGTGAACACCCTGAGATAAAGAGTTCATATAGTCGAGGCATAATAATAGTAAACAGTTAATTAGATAACCAACCAAATTTTGCTAAAGCACATCATATAGAAGTCATTCATTGAATACTAAAAATAGGGGCGACGACAAAGGTAGTGTCTTATAATTTAAATTTAAATAAATAAACAAAAAAAAGGGGGGGGTGAGCAGTAGAAGGTGGCAAACCCAACGTGAGGCTCGAAAAAAGGCTAGAAAAGAACTAGAGTGAAAGCTAGAAGGATACGGGATCCCGAGATTAGGTGGGGCCCGTAGTTTTTTTTTAATTTTGCAGAAAAAGGAGTTCAAAACTAGGCAGCAGAGATGACGGACGCGGACACGAAAAGGATCACGAGATCGGGACGAATATACGGAGTTGAAATGGAATTAGGGACACATGACATGGAGCTAGACGCAGGGGGCGACATACAGGAGATGGAAGTGAGGCTGACAGATCCGGAGGTGACAGGCATGGACACGGACCAGGTAACGGTACAGGAGGAAAAGGTAGCAGAAACCGCCGGAAACCAGGACATACTGCGGTTCTTGATGAGTTTGCAAAACCAAATTGCCGAGTCGCAGACAGTTTTAACGAACAAATTTGCAGATGCACAGACGGAACAAAAGGAGGCGAATGCGGCATTAACTATAAAAATTACAGAATCACATACGGAACTGACGGATAAAATTACAGAATCACATACGGAACTGACGGATAAAATTACAGAATCACATAACGAATTGAGGAACGAGTTTAGGACGGCGCACGCGGAACTGACGGCAAAAATGAACTACACGCAGGACTATCTACTAACACAAATGCAAATTGTAAAGGACGACCTACGGACAGAGGTACAACAACAAGTAGACAGGGTTGACGACAAGCTGGAAAACACACGGGTACATTTTCAGGGAGACTTAAACGCGACAAGGACGGACCTAAGATCGGAATTTAAGACACGTGTGGATACAGTAGAAGAAACGATGATTAGCGGGTTTTCGACACTAAATACGGAAAAAGAGACATGTGAAAAAAGACATACGACACACTACCGAAATTTAGGACAAACGTTAGAGACCCTACAAAATGAAAATGTAAACGTTAGGACGCAACTGGACGAAAAACTTGACGACAAAGTTACGGTATTGGAAAATAGGGTCGGACAGGAAGTAAGACAAATACAGGACAAGTTGGACGAACTAGAAAGGAGGCGCGTTGGACTGGACTACGGACAGCACGTTAGATTAAACCGGGACGCATTACCAAAGTTTGAGGGACGAAGGACAGAACAACCCATGGGATTTTTAGACCGACTAGACGAAATCGTAGGAACTGAAAATGAGAGAACAAAATTACAGATCGTGGGGGCGACTTTGACAGGCAACGCCGAGAAATGGCATAATATCATCCGCAGACAATACGACACGTACGCTGAATTTAGACGACTTTTTATAGAGCAATTTTGGAGCAACACACACCAGACAGACATACGGACGAATTTAATCACCGGACATTACAGCAGGACACACGGCACACGCGAAGAATACGCGATTGACAAGTTTAATCAGGCACAACACTTGACACCAAAATTGGGCGAGGACGACATTGTACTACTACTCGCAGGACATATGGAACCGGAAGTTACAAAGGTGGTAGTGGTACAGAACGTCAAGACATTGCGGGAATTTTTAGGGGTGATGAGGAACTTTGATTTAGCGACAGCATTAGAAGCAAAAACGCGGACAAACTATTGGGAGCAAAACAGGGGTTATAGGAAAGACAACCGACGACAACCGTACCACGAACACCGACCTAATTACAGACAGGACAACTTCAACCACGGACATCGGAATCATTGGGGACACGACGGACACAGACGACCTTATTACAATAGGGATCACCGGGCGAATGAATACAATGGACAAAACAGATACCAGCACGGCAACAACGAGGATGACGGCCGTACGACGGGAGGCGGAACGCACAACGGAAATAGCCGGACGGACAGGGACGTAAACGTCCAACACATGACGACAAGCGCGATGACACCGGACACAGATAGGATTGAGGTGGTGCAGATTCACGAGGCACCGCCGGTACAAAAAAAAACGCAAATTTTTGGACGACCGACTGCTTAGGGATGAATATAGACGTGTGTTATAGTATAAGAGATTTATTGTTAAATAGTTATATCTTTAATAAAAAGAACTTGTTGTTTATTAATATTAGTTTAAGGGATAATTTATATGTTGCTTTAGTTGATAGTGGTTCACAGTTGTCGCTGGTAGATGAGGATGTGGTGATAAAACATGAAGAATTTTTAAAGGGACGAATAGGAACGATTGATGGGGTTAATTTATGGTCGGCGATGAACAAAAAGCTAACAACGATATATAGGGTTATCCGTGTACCGATATATATAGGGAATAAAGAAGCAGGAGATGCAGAGTTTTTAATTACAAAGGGGTTGCAGCTAGATTTCATATTAGGAATGGATTTTATAGAGGATTTCGGGTTGAATATACATGGAAAGGATAGGTCAATTAGGATATTTGATAAAGATAAGTTATGGGTGGTGCCTACGGTTAGTTCGGAATATAGGAATGGAAATGATATAGATAGTACAGGATTAGGAATGATTAAAGAGAATAATTATGGACGGATTGAAGTGAGATTATGTAATATGTTTGCGAGATTAATAAATGATGAACAGATAGGGAAAGTGAGTATTGAGATTAAGGCGAAGCTAGGGGAATTGTTTAATAAATATATAGGGTTGTTTAATGAAGAGCCAAGATTTGCGAGGCGATATGTGCATAAGTTGGAAGTCACGGAAGACAACGGGTTTAATACAAAGGTGTATCCAATTCCGTTTGCCATTAGAAATAGGGTTAAAGCCGAGATAAACAAAATGTTAAAAGAAGGTATTATCGAACCAGCGAAAACGCCATATAGAATTGTACAGGAAGAGGGTTTAGTAGGATAGTTTATTATGTAGTTCATGCAACGGAAAGTTTAGTTTTGTTTTTGTTTATAGTATAGGTTAGTATATAGCATAGTTAGATAGACGTGAGAGAAAGGCGAATAGGGGTTGACTAATTAATATGTAAAAATGCGGGGGGGTGATTTTAAATAAAAATTAGAAATTTTTGCTCACCAAGAGAAGAGTAAAAACATACGAAAATTCCAATTTCATTCAAAATCAGTGGGGCCAATGTAATGTCAGGGGGGGGGGTACAAGGCTTCTAAGGGTAGATTTGTGTTAAAAGGGGTGTATGCCAAACAACATGATTCATATATCAGATCCAGTAATTCAAAAACTGTATTTTGCCGTACTTTACATATGCTAAAGTATTTACCATGTTAGTTTGAAACGTATGTGCCAAAAGGTAAATTAAATGACTTGATGACGTTGATAAAATACACAGTGCTCAAGGTTTTATACTAAGTTGAAATTTAATAAGCCAGTGAAAGTACATTTGCCGTCTGAAAACCGGATGCGTCTACGGATATCTACTATCAACCAAGCATCCAGGTCTTGTGTGAATTATTTTGGCTTTTCATTTAAGTAGAATCAACTTTTGGACGAATTTGTAAATGCAAAATTATAAGTGAATAGCAATATCAAATATAATTGGAGAATTGTGAAGTGTTTAGGACCAACGATAGAATTTAGGAATGTGTATAAAGACAATAGTGAAGGTATTTGTGACACTAAAGAAAGGACAAATTGTTATTGGATATTTTTATGTATTTAAAAATGTAATTAAGTAAGCTAGTTTTGTTGTGCTTATTGCCTAGGGAAGTAAACAAGGGGATTCTCTTTCGATTAAAATTTGTATTAAGACGTGTTTTTACAAACCTGCGTAAAAGTTGTTAAATATTTTGATAAAATAAATGTGTTTGAATTTAAATAGTCTGATTTATTAAAGTGGAGGTATAAGAAGCATCGGTGGTAAAGAAATAGCGACGATAAAAGAAGTATATAGAGTGGTTATAGTGCGACGGGAAAGCGACGGATATTTAGTTAGATTTGAAACGAGATTGGAATTGGATTTGGAACGATATTGGTTTAAAGGCAGTAGGACATTCGAGTGGGTATATAAAGCGACGGCGAAGCAACGAATATATAAATAATTTTGGGAGTGATTTGGATATAGATTTGAAAGCAGTAGGACATAGAGTGGACATCGAATTTATAGCAGGGCATTGATTGATTTGGAACAGGACGGCGGATAGATTTGGGATTGATTACGAAAAGGCGGACGGATTAATTGGAGCACGAAGAGGGAAAATAGGAGAGCAGCAATTGCAGGGGAAGATTCAGCGAAAGAAAAGGAACACGGAAGGATTAACGCAGGGGAAGTAAATACAACGGTTTGTCAAAATTCTAAAATTCGGGTTATTCATTTCAGATTTGGGGTCATCAAAATTGTATTAAGACACCTGGAGGCGATACGCAAGTTCAATAGTGATTGGGAGTCCTTGTAAAGACGCATACGGCGACTAAGATCGTGAGCCAGCAGCATTCAAAAAAGGGCATCAGCGAAGTATAATTCAGGTGAGTACCGTGCAATATCATTAAACGTCAAACAAAAGTCAGAAATTGTATACATTAATTAATTTGGCACAAAGCTACGTTGATCAGTAAAAAATTTGACATATACAGTAGTAATTTCATATAAAGGTAGTGAAACAAAAGACTATGCAGTTTGGTTGGCAGTGCACATCTACTCACGATTGAACCCACGGTGAGTAAGTGAACACCCTGAGATAAAGAGTTCATATAGTCGAGGCATAATAATAGTAAACAGTTAATTAGATAACCAACCAAATTTTGCTAAAGCACATCATATAGAAGTCATTCATTGAATACTAAAAATAGGGGCGACGACAAAGGTAGTGTCTTATAATTTAAATTTAAATAAATAAACAAAAAAAAGGGGGGGTGAGCAGTAGAATATATATATATATATATATATATATTGCTGTAAAACCTCTTAAATCCGGGTACTCCGCTTTTCGAATCGAGCCCCACAGATTGGGCGTCATGTTTGCTGTGAAACCTCTTGAATTACCTGGTCCGTCGACTTTCTTCTATTACTCGCCTCGGCTGCTCCTCTAGATAACTTTCATCCTCATACATAAAAAACAAACACATTCCTACCACAAACATCAACGTTAACTCTATTTACATCAATATTCCCAATACATTAAAATTTCAAAATTAAAATTCAGCATAAATTTCAGTATCAGAAAATTTCAAGATTACATCTGTTATCATTTTAAAGTGCATCCAGAATTAAAGTCCTTGTAGGATGCCTACTAATTACTATAACAATATATGCAGACCGGAGTCTGAGTTCAAAGGGAGCATCTACCACCCCTTTACGTTAATTAACCAGGTTCGTCTAATTGAGCTCAAAGACATACCCAAATTTTCATCATAATCCAGAACATCAATACTAATTACCCCTTTCTACTTAAACAAGCAAATTTCACCTTAAAATTAAAATATTATTGTTAGTACAATTTCACTACTGTCCATTTTAAAATAAACAAATTATAAAGTTATTCAACACACTCCAAAATATCAAAGTTCGAACAAAATAGTATAATTTACCTGAAGGTTACTGCACTCGTAGCTTCAATGTACATCGTCCCTTTATTAATTACACCATTTCAACTGGGTTATATTTACGGCTTCTGATTCTCAATGTTTTTAAAATTTTCTCCATCACCATTTATTTAAAGTTGTTTCTGGGCTTTTCCGGAACTCATCTGCGTATATCTGAACCTTGTTTTGTGGATCCAGACACGTTTACGAACCATTTAATTATTAACACCCCCGAAAAATAACAATGAAATTCATACTTCTTTCACCAATATACGCCAAAACTGCCTACTTTTGTGTATTCATTTGTCGTTGTAAATTTTACTAATTGGTACTGTGATACTAAACTTTATTACCTTGTATCTTCTTTTCTAAGTGCACTAAAGTACATTCATTGTAGCACGTCAAAAACAAGCTGTTTTAACACAAAAATATTCTAGCAAACTGTTTAAATTATTTAATTATAACCGGAAAACTAAAAAGCACTGTTTAACGCGTTGAATCAAGTCGAAGATCTAAGAGAGCTTGTTCATATTCCCCTGGGTATATATAAAGGTTAGCCTGTCTGTCGGTCGAGTCCTCAAAACGGACAATTCTAAAGAATTTCGCATGCTATGTTCCCATTCCGCAGCCCGGCATGCGATTTTTACGAATTTTGCACTCGCCCCAGTTAAATCTCCGAAATTTCTACACGGCTTGCAACGTCTGGAAATAACTAATTGAATTTTATACAGAAATGTTATTTTTACCTCTCAAATTTTGCCTTTTACTTTCAACCAATCGCAACCCCATGACGTTGCTCTACTCACGCCTTTTTACTATATGTGTCTTGGTCTTGCGCATATTATCTGTCTCTATCAACCCTGTTCTTATTGGTGCAAATTGATTATTATTATTATTAATTAATTATCTGCAGAATGAGCTTTTTAAAAATACGCAGGTGTTCAAACATAATAACACTTCTCCGATTTGCATTTTATTGGGTTTTTACAAGTTTTTATAGATATTATATGTTACTAATGGTTCAATTAACTTCAATTAAAATTAATACCCTTTAATTTTTAGTGACTCCTAATCAAATATTAATTATTATCTGTACGTTTTGTTTAATACCGGTTACTTAAAATAGAGTTAATTAATATAAATTTTGCACATAATTTCTCTTTGTTTCTTTACTAGGAATAATTAAATTACACGTAAAGTTTTCTAATACTGCTTCCTTTTATATAAAGCGTCTTGTACATGATTTAAATCTTTTATGTTTAATGAAACGAATGAATTTTTATGCTTCACGGTTTTTTAATAACGCGTACCTTTTCCCAAAGCTTCTACACGGTGATTAAAATTATTTGATGTGATTATTTAATTTTCTACCCTGGTCTAAATATGAGTATTTTCCCCCTATTTGAATACAAATAATCTTGCTTATTTGAATTCAAATATAAAATATTTAAACCGCAAACGAAATTTACAAAAAAAATGCCTATCTCTCTCTACCCTTATCTATCTAACTTACATACCTTATCCAATCAAAAAAAAATATTTACACCTATCCTATATCCCTATCCTATTCCTAACTCTCACCTAATTCTCTAAACTGAAATTATCCCTAACTTCATCCTACTTATCCATTTAATCCTATATATATCTTATATACCTATCCCATTCCTAACTTTTAACTAATCTTCACTATACTTTACTTCCCCCTACCTAATCCTATATACCTATCCTACTCTTACTCTATTCCTAACTCTCCACTAATCTTATATCAAATATCTACACTTAACCTATCTTATTTTCTTCCTACATTTACTCTTTATTCTCATCCTAAACCTATTTCTAATTATCTCCCATATTTATCCTATACCTAGCTTTATTTTCTATAAACATCTACTTCTACTCTTCTATATACACCTATCTCTACTCTCTATTCTATATCTATACTAAAATTCACCTATCTCTATCCTTTGTTCATCAAGTTATTTAAATCTAACTCTCTTCTTGACCCTCCAAGTCTTTCTTCTCACCAACCTAATACTCTTCATCCCTATTTCCTCCCTTCTATATCTACACTTATCATCCCTATTATCTCACATAAAATAAACTTATCATCCCTATTATCCTGACTCTTAAATATTACTTCTTCTTCAATCCCTACACTTGTCTGTTTCTCATTTCCTATTGTTTCTCTTTCTGCCGACAAACCAAACGATACTACTTTACAATTATCGATTTTTCCCTCTATGGAAAATCCTATGTACCTTCTAGAATTCTTATGTAATGGAATCCGCCAGAACGAATTCCTTAAATCTACTTTATTAAAAACAAACTTGCCACTTAACCTCATCAAAAATAATTCTGCCTTCACCTGCTCCCGATATGCTGCTGTTGCTTCTACCCCCACTAATTCTGCATGTTTTTGTACTAAAGCTTGAACCTCTACTATCCTATCCTCTGGACATCTTATTGTGTTGATCTGTTTACCTTCATCATCCTCTACCTCTACTACATTAATACTAAACCCCGTGTCATCCTCTGTGACTTCATAAATGCCCTTCCATGGCACTACCCTATCATTAATCCTTATTACCTTCCGTTCCATATCTATCAAAACCCCTAACTTCATCATACAGTCAACACCTAAAATGCTCTGAAACTTCAGTCCAGGTACAATTACAAACTCCTGTTCACAGCTTAAACCTCCTATATCTATCCTAAGCACCACAACACTATTTACTACAGCAAACTTCTTTTTATTTGGAGCTACTAAATGGCTACGCTTTATAGGCATAATTCTATCACAAACCTTATCCCTAATTTTGCTGACGAATTCCTCCGATATTAAACTCGCCTCTGCCCCTGTATCAAGTAATACTTCTACCTTATTCTCAAAAATTTCTAAATTAATAATTGGCAAACATAATTTTTCCTTAGTTTCTGGCTCTACTTCCTCCTCAATTTTGAAAAATTCACGTGGATGTTCATATACATTTACACTGAAATCTAGTGGTCTGTCGCGTTCTAAAAATCCTGTCCAGGTCTGTTTTCCCTACCTGGTCCTGGTCTAGCCGTCACCTCAGCGTATGTCCTAGGCGTTTCCACTCGTTCCGTGCCTGTATTAGCAGTCCGCCTCATGTCCGGTGAACTATTCCCTCTGGTAGGTTCCGGTTTCGGTGCAGGTCCCCTTCCTAAACTATTACTTCTAAAGTATGGTCGTCGCTGTTCCCAATTCTGTCGCTGGTATCCGTAATTATTCCCCCTTCTAGCATAGTTGTCCCGTCTATTGTCAAACCTAACTGTGTTGATCTGTCTTTCCCTATTATCCCGAGGTCGTCCACTACTTACGTCGTCGTACCTCTGCAGGTATTCTAAAAATATTTCTCTGTCCACTATGTTCTGTAGTGCTACGTGTTGTCTTACTTCTACCTCGAAGTGTCGTGATAAATACTTGATAATTTGTCGGTCCGTCAGTGGTGGGTTCAGTTGCTTTGCTATGCTATACTTGCGTATAGCATATTGCTCCCTACTTCCTGAAAATTCTCCCATAAATTTCCCTGTGATTAAGTCGTCTCGTACCTGGTCTTGTCTGTGGTCACTCCAGTAGTGCTTTAAAAATCTGTCTTCAAAGTCCGTGTAGGTGTCTATGTCCTGTCCTACTAAATTGTACCATGCTTCCGCGAGTTATGTATCCCCCAATTACATATATATTAATTGATATATTGAATCTAATAGGAATTATTAGAAATTATTAAGTAAAAGTATAAGTTCAATGCAACATTGTAACACAAGGATAACCCAGAGAGGTTATCGACAGTTCATGTGAACGGACATGCAACTTTGCATCCGTGAGGGCAGTGATACTGCAGGTGGCAGGTCACAGGCGGTCAACAGACCGCAGTTACTTAGAATTAAGTTGTTACATTGTATTAAAGTGTACAATTAAAGAGAAATGCAGACATGAGATCTGCAAGTTCTCACAGCCGTGTGAGGGCAGGTTATTATAAAGGCCCGGGAGCTCAATGCCCGGCAGTCAGTCTTCGAACTCCATACTTCGTTGTTTGAGCTACTCAACCGAGTCAGTCTGCGTATTACAACTTTTACATTGTTGTCTACATAGACTACTCACCTGTACAATTAATTTTTATAAGTTATTATGTACAAATTTTAGTAATAAAAATATTGTTAAAGTGTCAAAGCTTTTTAAAAAACCAGCTCCAAAGGCCCGAACTTTAACTGGCGCAGTCGTAACGGATGTCAAAAGGGCACTGAAAATCCAAAAATCGGAAGATTGGTGACCAAGAATTTTATTCGAAATTTTGGCAGAACCCAAACCAAGTTGGAGGAAGAACAAGCATAGTCTGAATCCAGCAACAAACCAAGTTGGACAAGGAACAAAAATCGTCTAAGGCCAACAAAACAAACCAAGGTGGACAAGATACAGAATCGATCGAACCCACCAAAGAAACAGATGAAACTAATGTAAGTTCATTTCCATAATTTTTTCTTTTAACCAAATTATAATTGATATATGCTAGTATTATAACTATTGAGTACCATTTATATTTACTGTTTATGAATTGTATTTTTATGAATATTTTTGAAAATAGTTCAAAGTGAATTACTTTCAAAACGAGACTATATAACATTTTATGAAACTTGAATGTTAAAGAAATATTTTTTCTTTAAAAAGCAAATGAGACTTGATTATTTACAAAGAGATTTTCTTAAAATAAATAAGAATTGAATCTAAAAAGAGATTTTCTTTTTAAAAGTAAATGAGAATTAATATTAAGATATCCTTACCATAATAAATAGAACGAACTCAAAATAATCCAAAAATAAACGGGCGTGCACATTCACTAACACCAAATAATTACCGCGATTCAACGCACATTTATAAACCGGCAAACTAGAAACACAGAACGCAATTTAATTTCAAAGCTAAAGCTAATCTTTAAGCAATCACGGAACAATTATTAAACCATTGACCTCTATAATACTGAATAAATCACAGCAGGAACTCTGCATTAACTAAAAATACGGTAACTTAAACCACCTGAGAAAACAAAGCTCGCATCTTTTATACACTTAGAACATCAGAGAAGTGCAATAACTTTCAGTAATAAAGTATAGCTTAACAACGCAATATCATTATTACCTTAAAGAAAAAGCTTTCAGAATCTTTTGCACAGTACTAAAGAAATAGCTTTCAGGAACTTTCAGTATAATTTCAATTTGCATCATACGTAATAAACTCATCTTGACATAAAAAGCGACATTAATACCTACAATCCATAAAATCAGCATTATAATTCATCACGGAATTATAGAAGCGCATAAAAATTACATCACAGCACTATAAATAATTTGCAGTACAAAACGGAATAAAGTTAAACGATCATCGTAAGAAGCTTTAACTGAAACGCTTATAATTGTAAACCTGAAATTACATTACGGGAGATTCAATTACAAGTCCAGCAACACCGAGATATTTAAAAATAAAACTAGACGTATGCAAAGTACGGAAAGTAATTCTTATAATTTCTATTAACACCTGTAAGTGTTAATAATCTCAACAAGTATAATCATATATTATTAAGCATGTACGCAATTATTACAAAGTAATGAACACTATATCTTTTAGTAGTTCATGCAAACAATAAAGTGCAACCTCGAGTCATATTAATTACAAGTTGACAAAAGTTAAATAAAACAAAGCTAAACGAGAATAAATCTATCCATTTAAGATTCCTTAAGAAGCAGGAACTCAAGACAAAGTAAGAGCTGCATTAAAAACAGACAAATCCCAGACTACGGTAATTATTCTAACATTATTGAAATAAATCTCACAAGAACATCACTGCACTGTGTAATTAAATATAAACAAAGAACGACTACGATTTTAAAAATAACTTGACGCAATATTAACAAATCCAAACCAAAATTAATATTACAAGTACGAAATTAACCTCAAAATTTTACCAAATTTTTATCCACAAAATCCAAACTGAAAATTAACAAATTCAAATCAAAAATAACGCCGAAAAATAACGAAATAAACATCAACCTTTACCAAATCTTTATGTACCTAATCTAATTGAAAAATTAAAAACCAAAACCAAAGTTAACGTTTCAAATAGCTAAATCAACATCAATTTTTACAAAACTCTAAGTTATCCAATCTAAAAAGGAAAATTTAAAAAACCAAAGCAAAAATAACGTCATAAAAAGGAAAATCATCCCCAATTTTTACAAAATCCAAAATTACTTAATCCAAAAGAAAAATTAATAAATCCGAAGCAAAAGTAACAATACAAATAGCGAAATAAAGCTTAATTCAAAAAAAAAAAAAAAAAAATTTTTTTGAAATTTCCAAAAATCGAAAATAACCCTTAACCAACATGAGTAACACAGACCTACGTCTCTATTTAGAGACAATTCAGACGTTCGATGGCACGCAGGCCCATCTCTCGAATTTCATTGGAGCATCTGAAATGTTCCTAAAAACCTTTTACAAACCCGGAGATGACGCAAGGAATTCATTGCTTATACGCTTAGTAATAAGTAAACTAGCCGGAAGGGCACTAACATTAATCGCCAGTAGGGACGACTTATCGGAATGGGACCAGTTTAAACAGCTACTAATTGCATATTTTGGAGACCAACGTAATATAAAATGCCTGGTACGAGACCTAATAAACCTTAGAATGGAACACAATCAATCCCCCTACCAATTCGGAATGAAATGCCAAGACGTGAGAAGTTTAATTTTAACAAAATTAAAAATCGAAGAACCCGATCAAAACGTTAGACATTTAAAAACAAAAATGTATGACGAAATGGCACTAGACACATATATAAACGCTTTACCAGAACGACTATCGGATAAAATCAGATTCCAACGACCCCAAAATCTAGAAGAAGCTATGAGCCTAGTAATAGAAGAAGAAAATGTAATGTATTACCGCAACAGACTATACAATCCCAACGCAAATAAAAGTTATTCACCAACAAAACTATACAAGCTACAAGACAAACAATCCCTCAACAAAAATTCACACCCTTTAACCCACAAACAAATCAACCGCGAAGTAACAACCCAAGTTTTAACAATACCAATTTTAATAATCAATATAAACATTTTTCAAGACCAACATTCAACCCAACTTTTACGAAACCCGCATTCCAACCGAGATTCAATCAAAACCTAAACCAACAAAGACCAGCATTCAACGCAAACCCCAATAGAAATACACCAATGACTAATACTCATAACAACCCTAACAATTATTACAAACCAACACCAATGGACAACTCATCTGGTAACACCAGACAAAACACAAAAATAACACATATCCGACCAAACCCTCATCAGAAACGTAATTTTACATCATTCCATCAAGAAATAGAAAAATTTGACACTGACCAGAATAATTACATTGAGACACCTACGAACAATGAATCAAACCATGCAGAAACTTACGAACGTGACGAACAATACGAAACTTACGAGGAGTACGACGACGAAAACTCGAATTCAAATTTTCACATGGACCAATTTATAACCGACCAAACTTAATAAACTTAAATAACATAAATCATTTAGTATTACCATACATAGAAATACCCCACGCCGAATTCAAACTATTAATTGACACCGGATCATCAAAAACATTAATTAGCCCCAGAACTGTACAAAAACACTATTTAGATTATGTAGAAAGAGAACCATTCAAAATCAAAACAGCTCATCAAACGACACTACACCAATTCGTAGCAAATATACCCTTACCGAGAACATTTAATGTTAAAATGAAACATAAATTTTGTGTATTCGAATTTAACGACAAATATGACGGATTAATCGGAATGGACCTTCTAAGAAAATTAGGAGCCAACATTGACATTAAAAATCGCTTATTAAGGACAAAATACGGAAAAATCCCAATTAAATTTCAAAACACACAAGTTGAACAAAAATACACTATAGAACCCCGAACGGAAAGAAAAATAAAAATCCCAGTAAAATCTAACAAAAATTTAGGAATAATAAATCATATAACTTTTCAACAAGGAGTAGAAACCCCAACTGCCTTAGTTCAAATAAAAGATAACTTTGCAACCACAACAATATTAAATTCAAACGACTATCCGTAGAATTATCATTGACAGACCCAATTAACGTAGAAGAACTAAATTTTAACGAAATGGAAATAAGACGAAAATTTAGAAAACGATTACAACCCAATAGAACATGACGAAATGTTAAGAGAAAATTTAACTAACATCCGCTTTAATACCGATATCAATCAAGAAGAAGAAAGAGCAATTAAAAACTTATGTTTTGAATACCGAGACATATTCCATTGTGAAGGAATACCATTAACATTCACCAACACAGTAAAACATAATATCGAGTTGACAGACAATAAACCAATCTTTACAAAAGCATATAGACTACCTCATGCAAGCCAAGAAGAAGCTGACAGACAAGTAGCAGATTTATTAGACCAAGACATAATCCAGCACTCCAATTCACCATGGAGCAGCCCCGTGTTAATAGTACCTAAGAAATTAGACGCAACAGGAAAGAGAAAGTACAGAATGGTAATAGACTATAGAAAGTTAAATGAAAAAACGGTAGATGACAAATATCCACTACCAAATATTACCGAAATTTTAGACAAATTAGGCAAATGCCAATATTTTACAACATTAGACCTAGCATCAGGATACCATCAGGTAGAGATGGAAGAAAAAGACATATCAAAAACAGCCTTCAGCACACCTAGAGGACATTACGAATACAAACGAATGCCATTTGGACTAAAGAACGCACCCGCTACTTTCCAGAGAGTCATGGACAATATACTACGAGGAATACACAATGAGAAATGCCTTGTATACCTTGACGACATCATAGTTTATTCCACATCACTGGTAGAACACATAGAAAGATTGAAAGAAGTATTCGAAAGACTTAGACAAGCACATTTTAAAGTACAATTAGACAAAAGTGAATTTTACAAAACAAGTATCATTTTTAGGACATGTAATAACACCCCAAGGAGTAATGCCAAATTCAGACAAAACAAATGCAGTTCTAAATTACCCATTGCCAAAAACAAACAAAGAAATTAAAGGATTTCTAGGACTTAGTGGTTACTACCGCAAATTCATTAAAGGTTACGCTCAGATAACCAAACCCCTGACAAATTGTTTAAAAAAGGGAAACAAAATTGAACACACCCCGGAATTCATTAAAGCCGTAGACAAAATTAAAAACATATTAACAAATCACCCTGTATTAGAATACCCAGACTTTACAAAACCATTTATACTGACGACAGACGCATCGAATGTAGCATTAGGCGCAGTATTGAGCCAAGGAAAAGTAGGTAGCGATAAACCTATTAGCTACGCATCCAGAACCCTAAATGAAACCGAACAAAATATAGCACTATAGAAAAGAGTTATTAGCCATAATTTGGGCAACAAAATATTTTAGACCTTACCTATACGGAAGAAAATTTTACATATATACTGACCATAGACCACTAGTATGGTTATGCAAACTGAAAGAACCAAATTCAAAATTGAAAGATGAAGTAATCAGAGTTTATCAAGATCCCATAGCAACAAAGAAACTTGCAAACCTACCGGAACTACAGTTCAAAATACAACAAGAAGACGAAAAAATAATAAAGAAACCTATGAAGCTAGAGCATCTAGACTTAGACGACCTCAACCACGCCGTGAAATTAGTGGAAAGTTATAAAGAACAATTAAGTGAAATCAAAACGCCAAAGTTACATTATAACAATATAAGTGTTTGGACAATTGTATTAATCATTTTAGTAATTTTTGTAATCATGTATGTATTATACAAAATGTACCTTAGATATAAGAATGAAGGAAACAGTTCTAGATTTAAGGAAACAAAGAGAAAAAAGGAAACAATAAGCATACCATTAGAAATAATGAATTTTAAATGAAACTGAATAATGTATTTTATGTATTTAAAAATTAAGAAAAACCTTAATTTTTCATTTACGGTGGGAGGAGTTATGTATCCCCCAATTACCTATATATTAATTGATATATTGAATCTAATAGGAATTATTAGAAATTATTAAGTAAAAGTATAAGTTCAATGCAACATTGTAACACAAGGATAATCCAGAGATGTTATCGACAGTTCATGTGAACGGACATGCAACTTTGCATCCATGAGGGCAGTGATACTGCAGGTGGCAGGTCACAGGCGGTCAACAAACCGCAATTACTTAGAATTAAGTTGTTACATTGTATTAAAGTGTACAATTAAAGAGAAATGCAGACATGAGATCTGCAAGTTCTCACAGCCGTGTGAGGGGCAGGTTATTATAAAAGGCCCGGGAGCTCAATGCCCGGCAGTCAGTCTTCGAACTCCATACTTCGTTGTTTGAGCTACTCAACCGAGTCAGTCTGCGTATTACAACTTTTACATTGTTGTCTACATAGACTACTCACCTGTACAATTAATTTTTATAAGTTATTATGTACAAATTTTAGTAATAAAAATATTGTTAAAGTGTCAAAGCTTTTTAAAAAACCAGCTCCAAAGGCCCGAACTTTAACTCGCGTTGTCCTTTAATAAAGCCTTTATCGTGTTCAGTTTAGTCTGTTCGTCAAATAAATTTCCCACTAGATTTCTTACACTATTAATAAAAATTTGTGGATTTACCCTGTTATCGCCATAAAACTTCATGTGTTGGTCCAATGCTACTCCACCTGTAGAAAATCTGGGACCATCCCCCGTTAAATTCCACATGTTGTATTTGATACTACTAACTTCGCGTTCTACCCTGCCTAACTGATCCCTACATGAGTCCGTTACTTCAGTCATTTTTACATTTATTTCTTCTTCACAAAAAATGCGTACTTCGGACCTTAAATGTCCCATTGCCTGTCGAAGACCTGTAATATCACGCTCATTTTTTTCAACCCTATTTTTAACTTCCCCATCTTTACGGTAAGACTATTTTTAAATTCTGTAAATTCTTTAGTAGATTGCTCAATTTTTCCGCTTATCTGCTCTAATTTTCGGTTGGACTCCTCCCTTGCTCTATTCGATTCATCGCTTAGCTGTTCTAATTTTCTATTGGATTCTTCGTTCATCCTCTCTAGCATTCTCATTATCATCTCGTTTCCTTGATCCCCTGATTCCGTCCTCGACTGATCTCTACTGCCTCCAGCTTCTTACATTTTCGAATTTTTCCCACACAATGCACTATCGTCACTTCCAATTTCCACTCCTTGACTCCTTAACCACTCTTTTCTCTGCATACGTTCTACTCACTCACACACACTCTAAAATACTCTTAAATTTATACACAAACAGAAACTCTCTCTCTCAGATCGTCAGTTTCCTGGAATAAAATCACAAAAAATTTTATTTGGAACTCGAGCTTCACGTTGGGCGATATGTATGCTGTGAAACCTCTTAAATCCGGGTACTCCGCTTTTCGAATCGAGCCCCACAGATTGGGCGTCATGTTTGCTGTGAAACCTCTTGAATTACCTGGTCCGTCGACTTTCTTCTATTACTCGCCTCGGCTGCTCCTCTAGATAACTTTCATCCTCATACATAAAAAAAACAAACACATTCCTACCACAAACAACAACGTTAACTCTATTTACATCAATATTCCCAATACATTAAAATTTCAAAATTAAAATTCAGCATAAATTTCAGTATCCGAAAATTTCAAGATTACATCTGTTATCATTTTAAAGTGCATCCAGAATTAAAGTCCTTGTAGGATGCCTACTAATTACTATAACAATATATGCAGACCGGAGTCTGAGTACAAAGGGAGCATCTACCACCTTTACGTTAATTAACCAGGTTCGTCTAATTGAGCTCAAAGACATACCCAAATTTTCATCATAATCCAGAACATCAATACTAATTACCCCTTTCTACTTAAACAAGCAAATTTCACCTTAAAATTAAAATATTATTGTTAGTACAATTTCACTACTGTCCATTTAAAAATAAACAAATTATAAAGTTATTCAACACACTCCAAAATATCAAAGTTCGAACAAAATAGTATAATTTACCTGAAGGTTACTGCACTCGTAGCTTCAATGTACATCGTCCCTTTGTTAATTACACCATTCCAACTGGGTTATATTTACGGCTTCTAATTCTCAATGCTTTTAAAATTTTCTCCATCACCATTTATTTAAAGTTGTTTCTGGGCTTTTCCGGAACTCATCTGCGTATATCTAAACCTTGTTTTGTGGATCCAGACACGTTTACGAACCATTTAATTATTAACACCCCCGAAAAATAACAAAGAAATTCATACTTCTTTCACCAATATACGCCAAAACTGCCTACTTTTGTGTATTCATTTGTCGTTGTAAATTTTACTAATTGGTACTGTGATACTAAACTTTATTACCTTGTATCTTCTTTTCTAAGTGCACTAAAGTACATTCATTGTAGCACGTCAAGAACAAGCTGTTTTAACACAAAAATATTCGAGCAAACTGTTTAAATTATTTAATCAAAACCGGAAAACTAAAAAGCACTGTTTAACGCGTTGAATCAAGTCGAAGATCTAAGAGAGCTTGTTCATATTCCCCTGGGTATATATAGAGGTTAGCCTGTCTGTCGGTCGAGTCCTCAAAACGGACAATTCTAAAGAATTTCGCATGCTATGTTCCCATTCCGCAGCCCGGCATGCGATTTTTACGAATTTTGCACTCGCCCCAGTTAAATCTCCGAAATTTCTACACGGCTTGCAACGTCTGGAAATAACTAATTGAATTTTATACAGAAATGTTATTTTACCTCTCAAATTTTGCCTTTACTTTCAACCAATCGCAACCCCATGACGTTGCTCTACTCACGCCTTTTTACTATATGTGTCTTGGTTTTGCGCATATTATCTGTCTCTATCTACCCTGTTCTTATTGGTGCAAATTGATATTCCTTATTATCGATTATTTCAGTCCATGTGGACTGTTATCTGGTTAAATAACCCCGTATCGCGCCTTAATCATTTCTCGTAACTATTAAGCTACGGTTTCTCCAAGATTCTCTATAACCATTAATTATCTGCAGAATGAGCTTTTTAATAATACGCAGGTGTTCAAACATAATAACACTTCTACGATTTGCATTTTATTG
The DNA here is from genome assembly GCA_036346225.1 of Platerodrilus igneus. Classification (NCBI taxonomy): domain Eukaryota; kingdom Metazoa; phylum Arthropoda; class Insecta; order Coleoptera; family Lycidae; genus Platerodrilus; species Platerodrilus igneus. The sequence continues at coordinate 223,492 of JARFIW010001668.1, forward strand.
GGTTTTTACAAGTTTTATAGATATTATATGTTACTAATGGTTCAATTAACTTCAATTAAAATTAATACCCTTTAATTTTAGTGACTCCTAATCAAATATTAATTATTATCTGTACGTTTTGTTTAATACCGGTTACTTAAAATAGAGTTAATTAATATAAATTTTGCACATAATTTCTCTTTGTTTCTTTACTAGGAATAATTAAATTACACGTAAAGTTTTCTAATACTGCTTCCTTTTATATAAAGCGTCTTGTACATGATTTAAATCTTTATGTTTAATGAAACGAATGAATTTTTATGCTTCACGGTTTTTAATAACGCGTACCTTTTCTTTACGGTGATTAAAATTATTTGATGTGATTATTTATTTTCTACCCTGGTCTAAATATGAGTATATATATATATATATATATATATATATATATATATATATATATATTACCTAATTTAGACCAGGTAGAAAATTAATGCGACATCAAATAATTTTAATCACCGTGTATAAGGACGCTTTGGGTAATAATACGCTTCATTTAAAGGCATATTGGATAAATTCGTCATTTACTTCTAAACATAGGGTTGATATTGTTTAGATAATGTTAAATACCGTGTATATTAAAACAGTGGAAAATAGTACGCTTAATTAAAGGCCTACTGTGTAGATTTAAATCATTCAATTAGAATGTAGATTTTGTATATAATCATAATCAACATGTAGAAGGAAGTAATGTAGAATTTCATTAGATAATAAGCATTATTAAAGCCATGGAACATAAAAATTTTCGTTTCGTTAAAAATAAGGATGATAGTCGATAAGCTTTAAGCTATATGAGTGCAAGTAAGAAAGCAAGTTTGTGGTATAAAGACAAGCGAGAGGGAATGCATTGGTAGTTAAATGAGGGAAAATATGTAAAACAAGAGCACAGGTTGTAGATAGAACGAACAGACTAGATTGGCGATTAAGGTTGAAATAAGATGCAAATATGAGAGGTGGAAGCATAACAATTTCTATGTAAAATTAATTAGTTGTTCCCGGACGTGTTGCGAGGCGTGTGGAAATTTCTTAGATTTCAACTTGGACGAGTGCTAATTTCAGTAGAATCATTGTGCCGAGCCATCGGAAGGGAAAATAGAATGCGAATTTCTGAAAATCGTCCGTCGCGGGATCAATTTGACTTGCAAGCGAGCCATTATATAATCCCGTACTGATAGGAGTTGAGTTATCTCTATTTTTGATTTTATTAGATATTTCAAGCATAATACATGGTGATTACGTGCTACGATAAAAGTTATTATGCATTAGTGCACTTAGAGAAAATAGATAAAGGTAATAAAGTCTAGTTATATTTGCGGGTATTACTGTACCAATTATCCAAATTAGTAACGATAAATAAATAAATAGAAGTATGCAGTTTTGGTATAGCGTGAAAGTATTATGAATTTCATTGCTATTTTTTGGGAGTGTTAGTAATCAAGTGTTATTCGTAAACGTGATTGGATCCACAAAACAAGATTTAGATATACATAAATGAGTTCCTGAGAAGCCCTGAAACCTTTTAGACGAATGGTGGTGTAGAAAATTTTTAAAGGCGGCCAGAAATCCGAGGACGTAAACATAACCCAGCTGGAATGGTGCGATTAGCAAGGACGATGTACATTGGAGCCACGAGTCCATTAACCTTCAGGTAACTTATGCATTGTTGTTTGATCTTAGATGTTTTGGTGTGTGTTGAATATCTTTATAATTTGTTTGATAAAGATGGACAGTAGTAAATTTGTATAAACAACAAATTTTGAATTTTAAGGTAAAAATTTTCTTGTATAAGTAGAAAGGAGTATTTATCAGGTTTATGTTTTTGATTATGATGAAAATTTGGGTCTGTCTTTGAGCTCAATTAGACTAACCTGTTAAATTAACGTAAAGGGGTGGGAGATGCTCCCTTTTATTCAGACTCAGGTATGCAAATATTGTTAACTTAATTAGTATGCATCCTATAAGGACTCTAATTCTGGATGCAAATTAAAATAATGACAAATTTGAACTTGAAATTTTATGATGCTGAAATTTAATTTTGAAATTTTAATGTATTATGAATATTGATGTAAATAGAGTTAACGCTGATGTTTGTGGTAGGAATGTGTTTGTTTTTTTTATGAACGAGGATGAAAGTTATCTAGGTGAGCAGCCGAGGCGGAAAGAGTCAAGAGGCGATTATCAGAAGAGATTCAACGGACAAGAGAATCACAGCAATTCTTGGCACAGAACGTGGGCTATTCAAAACAGAGAGAGAATCACAGCAAATATATATATATATATATATATATATATATATATATATATAATAAGAATATGTAATAAGTAGGTCACAAGAGGTCGGTGTACGCTAAATTTGTAACCGTAAAACGCACGAATCAGACAGAAACAGAAAAGAAAACGAATCAAGGGCCGCACGAATTACAGTAAAGGAAATTTGGAACTACCGGGCTAATTACAAATGCGGAGAATGAGGTGGATCGCATAGACAAGAAAAAGTACATCTCGATAGAAATTTTTATTGCCACTTAACACAAAAATTTCTATTTTAAAAAATAAAGAGATATTTTATGGAAAATTGTTATAATTCCGATACGAAGTGCGCATTTCGTAGTAAACAAATATAGGACAAACAAATCAGTGGCTAAGATCTCGACTCACACAACACAAAAGTGCGCCAAAATTGGTAAAAAATCATGTGCTCTTGCATCACACATACATGAGACTAAACACATAGTCAACTGGGATGATGCTAAGATTTTAGATATAGAATGTAACTATGTTAACAGATTGTTTTTAGAATCATACTATATACAAAAAAACATTAATAGTTTAAACTTTAAAACAGACACACACAATCTCTCAAATATTTACACTCTACTATATAATTTCAATCAATAGTCTATAGCTTTGTTGATATACACAATCCTACCTACAACCTTGCTTCTAACAACCTTTTTTAAAAACGTTTACATATTAAATACATTTAAATAAGTAGTCTACTTCAATTTGACGTTCGTACTCTATAATAATTTTCTCAAATGTCAAAATGTTTGTCAATTTAGTTTTTTAAGAAATCAAGTTTTTGTAAGTACTCAACCATTAGTCTAGCTATTAATGTATTATACTTTTAGAATCAAGATTAAGGTCTAAATATAGTCCGAAACGTTGATTATCAACAAATGATTTTCATTTAAATATTAAAAAAAATACCATCCGAACGAAATTCATCCCAAAAACTATTTGACATTCTTTATTATTCCAATTATATATATATATATATATATATATATATATATATATATATATATATATATTGCTGTGACTAGGTCGTCTTGCGTGCCATTAATTTTATGTCATTAAAGTTAGGATGTGATAGAGATTGATTAGTTAAACAAAAAACCTGCTAGGGATTTTACTCTTGGAACGCTTTTTTAATTTCCGACCTAGGTCAACTTAAGTAAAAGTTTTAGGACTGCTGTTATGTCATGTTTTATATAAAACAACTTATGTGTGCAAGTCCTATTCTGAATCACATAACGCACTGAAATGGTTTCACAATAAGTGTTCAAAATTTCGACCGCATCCTCAAGTTCGTTGTTGGTATAATTTTCGGGGTTTTCGTATTTTCAAAAAACAACTTGCTAAGCTACTAATGTGACAAAAAATTCAAATTACCTAGATCCAATTACAATTAAGTCCCCACGCCCCGTTTAAGTACAATAACTAAGCACGTAGGTGAAACACAACACCAACACACACTTATGTCTAACCCCGGTTACGAACTATATAAGAAAAAAGTACATGCAACTTTATAAAATTAAAATCGTATTCTAGCTTAATTTACTCAAATATCCTATTAGGTAACAAAAGACAGAACAAAATTATACTTGCAATTGGTATTACCAAATACTTCTTTATAGCGTTTATAAACACATCATTTCCATTGTAATTAATGACATTGAATTACTTCTTAGTTCCATTTCAAATCTCCATTTTCAATCAGTTTTAACGTAGAAATATCAGCTTGTAAAATGCATTTATTTTTAATAGATTAAAATTAGCAGTTGGTCTTGTACCAAGGTTATTTATGTCGAAAATCGTTTAATTTTCGTAGAATTCTTCAAAATAATTACACTTCATAATAATGCAAAGCTCTACGTTACCTGCCGAACACTGACAAAATTGATTTCAAATTGCTCGAAACGTATAGGTCAATTCCGTCTTATATAATAAAATTCTTAATACATCATTTTCTCTATTTCATTCTAGATCATGTTCTCGAGGATTAGTTACAGATGTACTAATTACGCTCATTTCGCGTTTTAATGAGCTAATTAAGTGTGGTTGGTATAATTTATGGCTAGTGTAAAACGGCGTCCACTCTTGGTTAATGCACGAAAGAAGCAGTCGCAATCTCTTTCTTTTTTCAAGATGTAGAACTATTAAAACGCTTATCCTATCTTTATATTGCTTTTTCGATAGCAGCGCCTTCTTTGAATAGGATCGTTTATTCATTGTTTGAAAATAATTGTCTTATTTAATGGCTTTTAGAACATTTCTAGTAAAATGAAGTATCCTTTTATTAAATAATGTCGGCATTCAAAAATTCTGGAATTAATTCGAAGCCAACTTCTTTGAAAGAAGATACGTTTTATTCAAAACTGCTAAAGTGATATTTTTTAACGAGAACAAATATTTTGTTTTTGTTTTAAATGATATATCTACACAGGGAAAATATGCATTGCTCTAGAAGTGCATCAAATTGATATTATTTTAAACGCGTTCTACTGTAAATACAATGAAAACTTGTTATTACAAGGTATTGAATAATTATTTACACGGTTGAAATAAATATTTTTTGTATTTCTATTTTATATTCGTTTTACGATTTCTTCATTCTGCAATAAATGCCTATACACGGATTTTAATTACATAATTTCCGAGGGCTTCGTTCTTATGCTTTGTAAATGCAATAAGAAACGTTTTTTTTTGTAGGAAATCATTATTTGCACAAGATTTAAAATTGGACATCCTCTTAAATGCTATAATAATAATACTATATGTGCCCTTAATAAGTTTTATTTTGTTTGGGAATATTATTTTCTGTGCTAATGGAATGCGTTTATGTTTATACAGGGTAGAAAACTAAATATAAGGAAGTCTTACTTTTCTCCGCTTTTCTTTTTTTTGGGATGTTTCTTTTAGTAGAATTTGGTGTTCAATGACCTCTCGTGATCTCAATATTACATCAATATGTGTATATGTATTTTGCTGTGATGTAGCTCGGCACCTCCCGTATATCCTGAATGATCACAAAAAATACTGCACCTCAACACAACAGTTGCAGAGTTTCAAACCTAAATTCAAGAATCCACTATCTAAACTAGCTTAGTTAGTGGAATAATAAAATGACTTACCAGCTGTGGTAGATTAATTTATTAAACTTTTTTTATAGATGTTAAAAGCACAAATATTCACAAATATTATAATAAAAAATGAAAATTTTTACAGTATAACATCAAATCAAAATGTTAAATTTTCAACTTACACAAAACAATTCTAGGTTGTTTTCACAGCGTCTGAGTATACTCATACAACCGTTTTTGAATTTTCCTTTCAAAAAATCCATTTTCTCTACTACACATATAAATTGTTCTTTGTTGCACAAACAATATTTTTCCTAAATGAAACGCGTGTAAATTACTACTAAGCCACTATCCCTCCCAAGAAGAATTTTATAAAAATTATTAAATCTTAAACACTATTCAATAACAACTAATTTCTGCTTACTTTAAAAATTATTTAAATATCCTAAGTTTATCTTTATAAATTCTCCTATAATAAAATCTGATTGACAAAGCACAAAGCTTAACCGTTAATCTAACCCTTATTCTCATGTGTTTCCAAATAACTCCCAGCTTACAAGCACTTCGACAACTCAAACTCCAAATAATGCCAAACCCAAAATTCAAATATTAGGTTGCATCCTGATATAAATTAATAATAAAACTTACTTAAGACTTACTTGTATAACTTTGATATAATTAGACTAGATTTTTGCTAGCACCAAATCCGAAAATCTTAAAAATAATTCCACATAACTCAAACTATCTTAAAAAACGCTGGTCTACTTACAATTTTCAGGGATTGTCAAAAATTAGATAATTGATGACACTTCGTAAAGATAATCGTATATGCTTTATAATAGTTTTGCGGTTTTACCAATCACTGTATTACTTTTAGTATCGTTGTTTGTCTTCAGAATATCAAAAATAATCTCCCTTAAGACCTCAAGTTGTATTTATAGCATAACTCTCAAATTATAACAACCTAACATGGTTCTAGAACTTTACAATTCTCCAAGAACATCAGTTATGCTAAAAGTCACGTAAATCGCCTCCAATAGTAATCGTATATGTCCACAATAAAGTACGTGGTTGGTCTAGCGTGGCCAACAATGCGCAAATCGACTTCATTGACAATACGTGAAACTTTACAATTCAAACCTAGAAAATAATTTAAATCATGTAGTCCAATTAAAGATGTAAGTTAATTTGGAAGTTGAACATATCAACAATGTATAGTGTACAAGCAATAGTTCTCCAAGTTTTTTTTTTATACAAACTGGATAACCTCCAGTCAAAACAGAATAATTATATGTAATAGTTTGTAACATAGTAGTTGTTCTTCCCTTCACATTACTATTCTGTCTTAAAACAGTTACCTAACTTGTCCTCGAGTACCATTGCTAAAGAAAACATGCCTCATAGCAATTCATCATTAATAAAATACTCTTTGAAATGCACAAATTTGAAAAGGTTTGTTTTATCAAGAGGGAATGTAAAAAGCATCCTTTCTGCACGTTTCAATGACCAATTTTTTGAAACTTGATGTTCATTCTTTAAAACTGATTTTGTAACTAAAATGTAATTAATGTCAAAATCTTAAAACCATTATAGATTCAGGCAAATGGTTTTATTTAGCCTTGTAGGATATTATGTCTCAGATATGGGCGCCAATTATTACGTCACTGGCGTGAGCTTCGAGGTTCGATTGAATGCAAATTTTTACATACTGTTATTAAAGTCATAACACTTACTGTTCAGTCTACGACGAACGAGTTTATCTCAGCGACTAGTTTTTTTCAGCAACGAGTTTTTTTCGGTGTTGTCCGCGCGGTCCGGTTTCCTGCAGATTTTTGAAGTGGTGTTGGCCGATAGCTGTTGTGCGGCCTTACGGAAGAGTACGAAAAAAAGATAAAAGGTCAAGAAATTTAAGCACCATATCGATGGCATTCACAATTAAAGATATGCATGAAAGCTGCTAACCTCTACTAAATCTGTTTTTTTAGATTAATCCTCAACATACAGTTCCTACTCTTATCGATGATGAAAAAGTAATTTGGGATAGTCATGCAATTAATATTTACTTAATTACCAAATACGGAAAGGATGATTCTCTGTTTTCCAAGGATCCTTATAAAAATGCAATTATCAATCAAAGGCTACATTTTGATTCGAGTATATTGTTTCCTCTAGTAAGACGAGTAGTGGTAAGTAGTTTGTATCATATTTTCCTTTATATTACAAGGTTTTTTTTAATAAACTTTACAACAGAAAAAGCAATATACGGCATCTGATATACAAGTTTATACTATGTACAAAAATTTTGTTATAGAATACTAATTCATTAGAAAGAACCTGTTTTAATTTTGTTACCTTAAACCTTTGACACTTCTTTAATTTTAAGAGCCAATTGTGCAAATTTCGTTTTTTTCTAACAAGTTATTAAGTTATAAACAATTACGGTTTATGGCCTCATGGTCGTGGTGATCTGGTTTTCTTCAAATTTTATAACGTTTGTTGCCTGCCAATGATCGCTGTAGTGTCCTAAAAGAAAAGATATGGAAAGAGGATCGAGCAATTCAAACACTACATCGAAGCACGCGGTAACGGCACTCTCCCGAAAAACACAGTCTTGGCGTAGGGTCCTGCTCTAAAGTGTCTATGTAATTACCCATTGTCCTAGAACTTTTTCGTCTTTCACGCGGTTGGATTGTTTAAACCGGCTGATGTATTACGTTGTATTACAACTAATTAGAACAGAGAACGTAATCCCTTGAAGAACGCGTGTTCACATCATTTCTACGAGGACGATAAAAATCCCGGGAGGATATCTTAACGTATTTATACATTTTCTTAATCTCCTTTGGGAATTAAACCCAGTAGGTGTGGTTCCGTTTTCCAAAAGCTCGTTAAGTTCACGCAATATTACTTTCTCGGTTTCTGACAGACAATAAGGTCCTTGAGCGACGGGGTTATTTCATCTTAATTTGATATTAAACTCAACACCCGTAATACAACCTAATTTTAAAACATCACTCGTAAAGCATAAGGTAGAGAATTTTTCTATTATTGTTTTGATTTGTTCCTGCACATCTGGGTTATCAACACCTATTCTAACCAATTGGTTAACCTGCACATCTACCTGAGTCATATTTACATCTAGGATTGATTCACTAAACAAAAACGTGTGACCAGTTCGACTATAGTTAATAACCGAATCTTCGGTAAAGTTTTGACCGAAAATAAAGTTATAATACCCGGAATACATTTTGGTACTATTAATAATGAAATGGTTAAGCGCACCGAATCAATCGAAATATCACAGATAGCCATTTCAGATACTTCAATTTTGGATCCATCTATTACGGTTAATACGATGGGCTTTGAAAGCGAGTAAGTTTTTAAGTTTATTTTTTAATAAAACTATGGGTAATCAGCAAACATTCACTACCAAAGTCAATAAAGCAGAATGCGTCAATTTCGCCGTTAATGCGGGTGGGTTTATAAAATTTATTTGTTTTTATCACCATCTCTTGAGATAAATAAGATTGGCTATTATTTCTAGCATTATTTCCATCGCACGGTATCGGTTGACTTTCGCTAATTTTTCTATTTTGCTTAAAAGAATTTTCGACTGTATGTCCATTATTGCGGCAAAATTTTCAAAACAGTTTGGACGATCAGAGGGCCTTGCGCTCTGAGGACATTGTCGTTGTTTGAGCCCAGTTGTTTTACATCTGTAACAATAGATTGCCCTTTCTCACTCGTTGCAATATAATCCACGTGCTGTTTTACTATATTTTCAGAATATGATTGACGGTCACTGATTTTTCGTGAGTTCACCATCGAGTTTTCTGATTCAAACGTTTTTAAATATACCGCCAATTTGGACAGGTCAGTTATATTAGCAGCTTTAACGGCGAATTTAATATTGTTGTCCACGCTACCTACAATGAGATTAATTTCATAGCTACCGCTCAGATTTAAATTCATTTTACGCATGAATGACAACTTTTCAAAATAATACTCGTACAGATTTTGATTAAATTTGGGTTTTGAATTTATCATTTCTGACATTAGAACATGAAGTCGCGCCCCGAGGAAAAGTTTCAGTTAATAAATACATCCGATCATTTCAAGCTTTCGGCACACAGCCTAGACTTTTGTACACCAAAGTTCAGCAGGCCCTTTAATTTATTTATTGGCTAAATGACAGGTACTAATATCACCTCATTATATATAGTTGAGTAATAATCAATCTTAGCAATCCAATTATCAATATTATGTACCAATGTGTTAAATTCTGAAACGTCAGCATGTCGTACCGACACACCGAAGTGCGGCCTCTGCACATTCTTAAGTAAATTAACTCTCTCTAGCAAACCTGAATTTCCAGACTGTAACTCTGGGGTGTATGAGTGGTTATTTTTATGCGGGTCGTCAGATCTACTCCTTTTACTACATTCTTCAGAACTATACAAAGCCTCACCACTATACGAAACACATCCGTGCTTATGCTTACTCATACTCGTTGCACTGTAGTGATGAAACTGCCTGTCGTTTTATGGTTTCAGTAATCACGTATTTTCTGAAGTGTCAGTTTGAAATTACTATCAATCATAAAAGTTTTACGTTGTATTTTGTTGAATAAAGCCTATACGTTTCAGGCGTTTTTCAATACATGCACAATGGCCTTCAATTTAGTCGATCCTGGACTTCTCAAGTTCAACTTCCTTTTACAGCATTAATCAACTGATTTTGGCTGTCTCGTTGCTAACCGATTTTACTGCTTTATAAGTCTTTGATTCTCTGCTCGCAGAGGATGTAAAATCGTCTCTTGGCGCCAGTCTAGCTGGCGGGTGGATTTGTGTGCTTAGTGTATATGTTTATGGATCAGCCATCTAATATGCTTCTGGGTGTTTTTTTTTGCATGTGTGTGGGTTTTCGTCCAACGGGGGGTGCGATGGTGCGGAGAGAGTTCTTCCGTGTCATAAGTCGGTGGTTTAGTCTGTACAAGTTTCCTTCTGTTTGTATTGTGTAGTTGACGTGGTTGGTTCAGGATTCGGCGTAATGTTTATCCAGCATAATCTTGATTGCGCGTTGCTTTCGGTTAAGTAACGTTTTTATTTGTGGATCTCGTGTGTTCTTCCACCTTCTGACGAAGGTTTCCTTCTCGTTGATGGTCTCTTTTATGTATCGTGGGATGTCAGGTCTTTAGTCTCGGATAGTAGCCTCTATGGAACACTGTTGCATCGATTCTTGGATGACGTTAAAATGTCGAAGTCCTTGCCGAGAGAGTGTGTGTAGAAGATGCGGCCGCTCATGTTGGTAGTTATTGCTCCCTAGGCTTTGTGTTTGGCATTTAGATCTCCAGAGATTATTGTCGGTGTATCTTCCTCTAACAGGTCGTCGATATCTTCAGGGCGTATTTCCGTGCTGGTTGGACTTCTGTAGACAGCTATTGCTTTAAAGAATTATCCGTTGACTTTGAACTTGACGCCCACGTTGTCTAAAGCAGTAGAGTGTTGTTGGAGTTGTTCGTGAAGTAGTGGGTTCTGTATCGGTGTGGCAATTCCGTGAGCTGGTTGCCCTGGTTATAGTCGCGTTCTTTTCTGTAAATGTTGTAATTTGCCAGACTGAGTTGTTTGTGGCGCATATAGGTGGTAATTCCCTGCTTTTCTGGCATTCTGTGGCTAGGTGCTGCTTGGCGCATTTTACACAGCGAGGTTTGTATCCGCAATTCAAGCTCGAATGTCCAAATCGTTGACACGAAAAGCATTATGGGAGCTCCACCCTGCTTTCGAATGCGGCAACTTTAATGTGACTCCAGTAGAGTAACGTAGTCAGGTTGTAGATTCCAGTCGATGTCGGGTTGTTCTCCAAAGATACGAGGACGGTGTTGCAGTATTCTCGTTCTTTATTCTGTAGCTTAGTCACGTAGTTAATTTTGTACCCCATGTCGGTGAGTTCGGTCTTGATGTCTTCTGTCGTGATGTTGGCGGCTAAGCGCTTAATGACCATTTGAGTTCGCGTTCGGATCTTATGTTGTATGTGTAGTACTCGATGTTGTTCATCTTTAAATAGTCCTGCAGGTATCTGAATTGCGTACTGTCGGTGGGTATTATTCTTGCGCCTTGACCAGATGCTCGGATGTCGACTTTGTTCTGTAGATGACTTCTTGATAAAAATAGGAGGGACGCGGTTACTGCTTGTCCGTGGCTGAGACTGTGAACGTCTTTTGGTATTCGAAGTGTCCATGGTGGAGGTGGTGGCGGCGGCGTTGGTGTAGCATCTGCTAGTCGACGGTTTGTCCTTGTCTGCAGTGATGGTGTCGGAGCGTGGTGTAGTAGTTGCGGTGGATGTCTTCGGTTCCATTCTTGTTTTATATGTGGCGGATTTCTGCTTCTTCTTGTTTTCGGTTCCCGAAGATGATCGGTCGTTTCGTCGTCTGCGCATAAAAGTGTTTTCAAAATCTATGTCGGAAGTGTCGTCGGTGATTGTCACGAATGCCCGTGTCCTCAGGAAATCCTTCGCTGGAATTGGTTCGCTCTAAAAAGAGCGGTTAATGACGATGGTGTACCCCAATTACCGGGGCGCGTGATGTACACCTCTTCAGCAGTTAGAGGTTCAGGTTCGAGTGTCTTCGTAGAAAACTGTAGAAAGAAACTGAAGTTTCTGGCTGTATGTAGATTGTAGTCGTTTTCTCGCGATGTTTACTCTTTCGAGGTCTGACTGGAACTGATGGCTTTCACGCACGTTAAAGTTGTAAGTGGTGGAATATCCCACTTTTTATGATAACGACTAATAATTATTGAAGTAGAAAACTTATTTGAGGTTTAAAAATAACACCTATCAATTTGCCATTCAAATTAATTTAATGACAATTTTAATAATTTTTCAAACCATAGTGCCTAGCCTTCGCATCGTAACCAAGCGATCAGCTGCCCAATACCTTGGCGACATCATCCACCAGTGTTCATGTAGTGAGGGTTGTGGTCAGCGACACAAAAGACCGCTAACAATAGTAACATATGTATTATCTGCATTGCATTTGTGTTGTTTATATTAATAAAGCGTGATTAAATAATTACAGGGATTAATTACGGTCCATTATCGATTTGAGCCTAGCTTGGCAAATAAAGCATCCTGCTTAATTGTTATGTGACTGAGTGAACTAGATTGGCACGCTTGATAATCACAATTTAGCTCCTGGTTTCATGTTTTTTGAGCGTGATCCTGAACATGTATAACTAGGTTAATCTGTTTAGTGCGTTCTAATACAACATTATTATTTACTTTTAACATTATACTTGTTAAGGATTTTGGAAATTACAATAATGTCGCATACGTTCTTTGTAAAAAAACGTACAGGTATCTTTGCCTAGTTAAATAAGTAGTTTAATTCTTAACTATATTGTGCTAAATTATTTAATAAAATATTCTTATTCAATCTAAAATTACTAATTGTGAAAATTTTAATTTATTTGCAGAGATACACTATATTTCAACCTGAAACACCAGTTCCAAAAATTGTAAGACATGAAATTATAGAAGCATATGATTTTATGGAGACCTTTTTGGAAAGTACCAAATGGATGGCAGGAGATGAACCAACTCTTGCTGATATTCATCTGTTGACAACTGTAACTGCAGCAAATATCCTAGTTCCCATCGATAGTGCTATATATTCTAAGCTAACTGCATGGATTAGACGTGGTGAAAGCTTGCCCTACTATGATGTTAACGAACCTGGACTTACAGATTTTAGAAACTTATTTAAGGATGTCAAACTTTGGGAATGAGTAGCTGTATTCGCAACATATTTGTTTAAAAAGTAATACAGTAGAACAAAGCAGATGTTATTTTCACTTTTTGTAAAAGAAGTTGTTTATTTGTTTCTCTTGTAATATATATTGTGACGAAATCTCTATTTATAATAACAACAGTTCTTTATTTTCAAACAAGCCTTTTCAACAACTCGCAGCTTCAATAAAATTTCTGAAAGCTTTCTCAACGCTATATTTTCAGAACTAATCGCTAGTACTAGTATTATTTTCTTAACACTAAAACTAGGATGCTATCTTCTAAATTGCTATCAAGGCACTATTGTTAGTTATCCAAGTACTAATTATTAATTTATATTAATCTACATAATCAGTACATCAATTTATATCCACACTAATTTATATTGACAGTCATTTATATCACGTTTTTCGGAGCACCAGGTATCGAATTCAAAGTTTCAATTACAATTGAACTCCAATATCCATGACGGCAATCTATATACATATTCAAAAATCACCAGATTATTCTAAAACATACCAGAAATAATGAAAATTACATTTTCGATTGTACCTATTGTAATCTAAACAACCCTCAAATGCAAACTATCGTACCTGTCTATCAAGTTCGTACGAAAGATGTAACGCAGCAGTGATAATCAATCATTCTTTGTGCACAAACGTTTCGTTTACGTTTTAATGTAATTATTTAGGTCACAAGCAGAGCGATTGGCGGTACAACATACTACACATGTACACACACACACACACACACACACACTCACACACACACACACACACACACATATATATATATATATATATATATATATTACTGTGGATTTTTAGGCTTAAATCGATGTACATAAGGCAAACAATTATTTCTTTGTAGGTACCGTGTATATAAAAATCAATTTCAAATTTAAAACGTTTCAATATAATTAAATAGGAATAGTACAAGTAGAATAATGAACGTTTAATTGTTGTGCTTCAATTTAGAACTAGGATAATAATTGATTCTTAATAGGATCGATGGCAAGGTTAGAAATAGGCGTATAAATGTGCTATTATAAAAGCTTCTCATGTAGAACGTAAAGTAAAAATCAATTATTTACGCGAGGAAGGTGAATTTTGTAAGGGGTAATATAAAGCTTAAACATTTATGTAAGTTGTCAAGGTTTAATATTTGAAAACAAGCAACAACGGTTAAAAAAATTCAAATTAAACGTTGAGAATATATTTCTACGTAAAAATCGTTAACTGAAAACCGAGGTCTATAAGAGGGAACGGACGGTTCCATGTATAAAGAGATCGATAAAGTCAAGCGAGCGATAATATTTGATATGTGTTAAAAACAGAGTGAAGATATATGGTCAGTTGTAGTGACTTTCAAACGTTTGTAAGACGAGGACAATTTTTAAAGGCAATAAGCGGGATAAAGATGCAACGTGTTTGCAGAAGATATTGATTTACAAGGTTTTGAAAAGTGGTTAATTCAAAAAAATTTGAGGGGTTCGATTTTTACAGGTACATGCAGAGCATATTTATGACACCCAATTTGTGGGGCATGATTTTTACAGAAAAGATGCGTGGCATATTTATGGCGACCCGAACGCGAGGGACTCAAATTTTAGATAAAATAAAACTTTATTTCAGAAAACTGGCAATCTGAGAGTAAAGAGTTGAGTGTATTATAGATCTTGTAAATATTTTGGGAGTGCGTGTAAGTGTGATCGAAACGTATGCAGAGGAAGTGGTTAAGGATCCAAGGCGTTGAAATAGGAAGTAGTGACAGTGTCCTATTTGAGAAATCAGGACTAGAAATGGAGGAAGCAGGAGGTAGTAGGGATTAATCAAAGACAGAATCAGGGGATCAAGAAAATGAATTAATTTTGAGGATGCTAGAGGAGATGCGACTAAGCAGGGAGAAATCCAATAAGAAATTTGAACAACAGAGCCAAGACTCGAAACGAAATTTGAAAATGACAGAAACTTTAACTAAAAGAATAGACAGATCTACCCAAGAATTTAATGAGTTTAAGAACACTTTGACAGTAAAAATGAGAAAGGTAGACACAAGGGAGGATAGGAATGAACAAAATAGAATAGTTCTTCCGCATGAAATGGAAAAATTGAAGACCGAAGTAAGAATTTTTTGTGAAGAAAAGATAAATGTTAAAATGACTGAGGTAACGGATTCGTGTAGAGATAAACTAGGAAGGGTTGAAAGAGAAGTAAGCGGCATTAAACTAAATCTGTCGGCTTTAATGGGGGATGGTCCCAGATTTTACACAGGAAACATATCCTTAGACCAGCAGATTAAATTTTATGGGGATAATAGGTAAACCCCCAAATTTTTATAAATAGCGTTCAGAATTTAGTTAGTAATTTATATGATGAACAGGCGAAATTGAACACGGTAAAAGCTTTGTTAAAAGATCATACTGAGGCCTGGTATAATTTAATAGACTAAGAGATAGGGTCATATAGTGAATTTGAGGAAAAATTCCTAAAACACTACTGGAGTGACCATAAGCAACAGGTACGAGATGATTTAATTACAGGAAAATATAAGGGTGAACATGCTGGATCGAGGAAACAATATGCGACTTGCAAGTATAGCATAGCGAAACAGTTGAGTCCACCTTTGACGGACCGACAAATTATTAAGCATTTTCCGCGACATTTTGAAATTGAGGTTAGGCAACATGTGGCGTTGCAAATATCGTTGAAAGGGAGACATTCTTAGAATACCTGCAGCGGTATGACGATGTCAGCATAGGACGACCGAGAGAGAGTAGGGAAAGAAACGTTAATTTGGTAAGATTCGAAAACAGGGGTGAGAATTTTCAGCGACAAAGGACAAATTTCAACCAAAATTCTGGATACAACTGGGAACCTAGAAAGTGCAACCTGAGGACCAACGCCTAGACCAAGTGTACAGAGACAGAATAGCTCACCTGACTTGAACAGGACTCAGACGATGACAGGTGTATGGAACATTGAAAGGAGTGTTAGGCCAGAAACGACACAAAGGACATATGCTGAGGTAGTTGGGGGACAACAAGGGTCCAGCGGAGAAAATCGTAATAGGCAGGATTTTTAGACAGAGACAAACCACTAGATTTACATGTGTATAAATATAAACATCTGCGAGAATTTTTAAAAATCGATGAAGAGGTTGAACCAAAAATAGAGGAAAAATTTGATTGCCAATAATATATATAAAAATTTTAGATCAAATATAGGATCGTTGCTCGATTCCGGAGCAGAGGCGAATTTGATATCGGAGGGATTCGTCAGCAAAATTTAGGAAAAGGTGTGCGATTCGATTATGCCAATCAAAGATAGTCATTTGGTAGCTCCGAATAAAAAGAAATTTGCTGTGGTGAATAGCGTTGTGGTGCTGAGAGTAGAGATAGATCCAGTAAGCTGTGAGCAGGAGTTTGTTATTGTGCCTGGACTGAAGTTTAAGGGTATTTTAGGTGTTGTTTGTATGGTGAAGTTGGGGTTAATAATAGATATGGATAGGAAGATAGTTAGAATTAGGGAGAAGATATTGCCCTGGAAAGCAAGTTATGAGGTCACAGAGGATGACACGGGTTTGAGTATTAATGTTATGGGATTAGATGAAAGAAAGGTTAAAGAGATCGACACAATTAAATGTCCAGAGGAAAGGTTGGATGAGGTAAAAGCTTTATTGAATAAACATTCTGAATTAGTAGGAATAGAGGCGAGCACAGCGTTAGGTTACGAGTATGTTTTGAAAGTAGATAATTCTGAACCGTTTAATGCAAAAATTTATCAAATACCTGCAGCATATAGAGAACAAATGAATCAAGAGTTAACTAAGATGTTGAACGATGGCATTATTGAGTTTTCAAATACACATTTTCTAAATCCGTTAGTTGTGGTGAAAAAAAAAGATAATGGCATTTGTTTATGCTTAAATGCAAGGAAGATTAATCAGCGGACGAAACCACAATTTCATTGTCCACCTTCCATGAACACACTTTTAACGACGTTAGTTAAAGTTCGGGCCTTTGGAGCTGGTTTTTTAAAAAGCGTTGAAACTTCACATTTATTTTACTAAGTTAAACAGAAATTACAATGAAATTTGGAATAGCTGGTTCATAATAACATTAATAAAAATAATTTAATTGTACTGATGAGTAGCTCAAACAACGAAGTATGGAGTTTGAAGACTGACTGCCGGGCATTGAGCTCCCGGGCTTTTTATAATAACCTGCCCCTCACACGGCTGTGAGAACTTGCAGATCTCATGTCTGCGTTTCTCTTTAATTGTACACTTTATTACAATGTAACAACTTAATTCTAAGTAATTGCGGTCTGTTGACCGCCTGTGACCTGCCACCTGCAGTATCACTGCCCTCACGGATGCAAAGTTGCATTCCGTTCTCATGAACTGTCGATAACCTCTCTGGGTTATCCTTGCGTTACAATGTTGCATTGAACTTATACTTTATTTAACAATTTCTAATAATTCTTATTAGATTCAATATATCAATATATATAGATAATTGGGGGATATATAACTCCTCCCACCGTAAATGAAAAATTAAGGTTTTTCTTAATTTTTAAATACATAAATACATTATTTAAATTCATTTAAAATTCATTGTTTTTAAGGGTATACTTATTGTTTCCTTTTTTCTCTTTGTTTTCTTAAATCTAGAACTGTTTCCTTCATTCTTATATCTAAGGTACATTTTGTAAAATACATACATGATTACAAAAATTACTAAAATGATTAATACAATTGTCCAAACACTTATATTATTATAATGTAACTTTGGCGTTTTGATTTCACTTAATTGTTCTTTATAACTTTCCACTAATTTCACGGCGTGGTTGAGATCGTCTAAGTCTAGATGCTCTAGCTTCATAGGTTTCTTTATTATTTCTTCGTCTTCTTGTTGTATTTTGAATTGTAGTTCCGGTAGGTTTGCAAGTTTCTTTGTTGTTATGGGATCTTGATAAACTCTGATTACTTCTCCTTTCAATTTCACATAACAGTCTTCTTTGAGGGTAATTAGTTTGCTTCCGATTAATGCTTGGTTATTTTCATCTTGGTTGCAGTGGATGGTTGCTATTACTTCCGTTGGGAAAATGGCTATCCATTTGTTATCTGTAACTTTTTGAATTTTCATATTAGTTATTTGCACTTGTTTGGTTTCACAGTTTTCGTAGTGATTTGAGAATTTTAATAGTTGTACTTCACAAGGGCTGTCTTCTTGAATGGTTGTTGTCGTTATCGATTGACATAAATATTGGTTTGGTGTTACTTCAGTACATTTTTCGTTTGTGTAACCATATCTCAGTTCATTTAGGGATAGGAATTTGGTTTTGGGTATGATTACTTGGTATGTGCTAGTAACCTTTGTTGGAAAAGCAAATAAATGATAATATTGATAATTGTTACTTTCTACTATCGGGATTTCTATTAAAAATATTATTTCGTTATTCTTAATGTAGCCTTTTACTATAGCTATCTTTTCAAATATTATAATGTTCGATTCTGTTACATCAAAAGGTAATTTACTGTTAATTATAAATGATCTAATTCTTATTAATTCGTTTAATAAATCGGTTGGTTCAATAATACTAGAGTGTAGGGTATTTAATTTTGCAAATGTTACTGCGTTTTCTAACGTTGCTAAAATTTGTTGCATTAAAGTAAGGGTGGATATTATTTGAGTAAATATTGTGTTAAATCTAATTAAATCTCGCATGCCTAACGAGGTGGTTTGCATGGTGGTTTCAAGGGTTTGCATTCGGTTGGCTATACTGTCCTGATTTATTACTAACTTTCTCAATGTTTCGTTGAACTTTATAATCGTTGATTGGGTTAACGATAATTGGTTGCTGATTATGGTTTTTATGTCATTTTGATTCTCGATTAATTGTTG
Source organism: Platerodrilus igneus (assembly GCA_036346225.1). Classification (NCBI taxonomy): domain Eukaryota; kingdom Metazoa; phylum Arthropoda; class Insecta; order Coleoptera; family Lycidae; genus Platerodrilus; species Platerodrilus igneus. The sequence goes on from JARFIW010001668.1 coordinate 242,584, forward strand.
TATTGTGTTGTCATAGCGTTCTGCGTCTTGGTTATCTAAATTGCCTGTGATGGCTTTTATTATGTTACCTAATCCGTTGATTAGTCCTCTTTTTCGTCTCGTAGTTTGTTCGTTGGGTATTAGTCTATTAAGTTTATCTTCTATGTTTCTTAAAATGCTTTCTATTATACTGTTGTAATTCATCATTTCTATTGCGTATTCTTTTCCGAATTTTGCTGTGTCCATTGATTGTTTTAATCGGTAATAATTTTCTGTGATTGTTTGAAATTCTTGTTTTAATTCTGTTAAGTCAAATTTTTGTGCGAATGTCCAATAGTCGATCGTGTTTTGCATACTGCCTAATTTAATTGGTAGTATACCGGGGTTGTTTTTTATGTCTTCTATTGTTACTTGGTTGTCCGTTCTACCTGGGTGGAGGTTGACGGTAAGGGTGATGATTGTCCATCTGAAATTACAGGGTGTCTTAGGTTTTTCAAATGAATGTATTTAGTTATTTTACCGTTGTCTACTACTGCTGTTTTTATCTGATATTTTCTTAATTTTAAATGGTCCTAAATTTCTGGGTGCTGTTTTATGTCGCTTGCTCTGAAAGTTTTTCTCGTATACGGTTTGTCCTATTGAGAATTTATTTGCGTCGGTATTTTTGTTTCGGGTTGTGGTGATACGTTCTTTATCGTTTTCTAATTTATCTTTTACTTTGTCATAAGTTATTTTTAGTTTTTGTTTGTGGTCTTTCGCATATTGTTGATATACTTCCTTATTGTAGTGTATGTCATAGGGATTTCGTGAATCTGAATGTCCTAATGTTAATTCTAAGAGTGTAAAATTTGTTGATGAGTGAATAGTGTTATTATAGGCGATTAGTGCGTATGACATTAAATTGGTTATATGTTCCTTTTTATAATTTATTCTTAATAATCGAATTTGTTCTAACAGGGTTAAGTGTAATCGTTCAATTAGTCCGTTTGATTCAGGGTGGTTTTCCGTTATGAAATGAATTTTTATTTTGTGTAGTTCTAAAGTGTTTTGTATTGTCTCATTTTTAAATTCGCTACCATTGTCTAAAGTTATTGATTCGGGTGTTCCGTAAAATGTGAAATATTGTAAAAATCCTTGGGTCACGTCAATGCTATTTTTGGATGTGATTGGTATTGCTTGGCCTATTTTTGTGAATGCGTCTATAATTGTTAGATAGTTTTGTGCTTCTACTACTAGAGTATCGGCATGTAGTTTTTGAAATGGTTTGTCGGGTGTTTTGGTTAACATTAAGGGTATCTTTGGGGTTTCCTATCGTATTTCGCTCTGTCACATAGTTCGCATTGGTTAATAAAATCTGTGGTCAAGTCCTTCATGTCTTTAAAATAATAACGTCTTACAAGTTGCTTTATAGTTTCGTTAATTCCACGATGGTTGGTTTTTCCTTCGTGTTGATTCCTAATTACATCGTTTATTTCGTTAGGGTCGTCTAGTGTTATTAGTTTTCTAGTACATCTGATGAGTTCAGGTCCAGAGTTATTGAATAATTTAATGTATAATTCTGAAAATCTTTGGTATAAATGTTCGGTGTTAAAACAAAAATAAAATCGTTTTTTTCTCAGGGGTGTATTCTTTTAGAATTTTAATTATTTGTTCTTCGTTGTCATCTTTAGTTATTTGAATTTGGTATATCTTTTTATTATCTACTTTTGTATATTTTACTGGATTGGGGTTATTTAAAACTTCTGTTATTATAAATTGGTTGGGTTTCATATCGATTGCTTCGTTTAAAATTTTAATCGCGTTTTTTGGTTCTTCGTTTTGTGTCGAATGTATCGTGTCGATCTCGTCTGGATCTTCCTTATTTCTGTTTCGTCTACGTTTCCTATAATGGATTCCGTTTCTAATGCATTGAGTTGGATTCGACTTAAAGCGTCTGCGTTGTTGTTATAAATTCCCTTTTTATATATAATTTCGTAATCGTACTCTTCGAGTCTGATTCTCCATCTTTGTAATTTTGAATTCGGTTCTTTCAGTTTGCATAACCATACTAGTGGTCTATGCTCAGTGTATATGTAAAATTTTCTTCCGTATAAATAAGGTCTAAAATATTTTGTTGCCCAAATTATGGCTAATAACTCTTTTTCTATAGTGCTATATTTTTGTTCGGTTTCATTTAGGGTTCTGGATGCGTAGCTGATAGGTTTATCGCTACCTACTTTTCCTTGGCTCAATACTGCGCCTAATGCTACATTCGATGCGTCTGTTGTCAGTATAAATGGTTTTGTAAAGTCTGGGTATTCTAATACAGGGTGATTAGTTAATATGTTTTTAATTTTGTCTACTGCTTTAATAAATTCCGGGTGTGTTTAATTTTGTTTCCTTTTTAAACAATTTGTCAGGGTTTGGTTATCTGAGCGTAACCTTTAATGAATTTGCGGTAGTAACCACTAAGTCCTAGAAATCCTTTAATTTCTTTGGTTGTTATTGGTAATGGGTAATTTAGAACTGCATTTGTTTTGTCTGGATTTGGCATTACTCCTTGGGGTGTTATTACATGTCCTAAAAATGATACTTCTTTTGTAAAATTCACTTTTGTCTAATTGTACTTTAAAATGTGCTTGTCTAAGTCTTTCAAATACTTCTTTCAATCTTTCTATGTGTTCTACCAATGATGTGGAATAAACTATGATGTCGTCAAGGTATACAAGGCATTTCTCATTGTGTATTCCTCGTAGTATATTGTCCATGACTCTCTGGAAAGTAGCGGGTGCGTTCTTTAGTCCAAATGGCATTCGTTTGTATTCGTAATGTCCTCTAGGTGTGCTGAAGGCTGTTTTGATATGTCTTTTCTTCCATCTCTACCTGATGGTATCCTGATGCTAGGTCTAATGTTGTAAAATATTGGCATTTGCCTAATTTGTCTAAAATTTCGGTTATATTTGGTAGTGGATATTTGTCATCTACCGTTTTTCATTTAACTTTCTATAATCTATTACCATTCTGTACTTTCTCTTTCCGGTTGCGTCTAATTTCTTAGGTACTATAAACGCGACAGACGTATTTTCCATGTGTAAATACGTCTGTCACGTTTGAATTAGGATCGCCTATATAATTTCAATGTAAAATAGTTGTGAAAACATTTGAATGTAAAATAGTTGTGAAAACATGAATTCTTCTATACTTTCAATGTAAAATACGTCTGTCACGTTTTGAATTAGGACCGGCTTTATATTACTTTCAATGAAACACACACGTATGTTGAAAAAATGTAAGTGCAGAGAAGAATGTGTAGCTGTTTTGAATTCGGTTTTCTAGCGAGAAGTTACACGTGCACCGTTTTGAATTAGGATCGGCGTTATATACTTTTAATGTAAAATGTGAAAACCTGAATTCTTTTCAAATGTAAAATACTTGTGGGCACGTTTTGAATTAGGATCGGCTTTATATTACTTTCAATGTAACACACGTATGTTGAAAAATGTAAGTGCAGAGAAAATGTGTGTAGATGTTTTGAATTTGGTTTTCTAGCGAGACAGTATGACAGATGCAAAAAAATATCGCATTCAAGTCAATTGTGTTTTAATTAAAGTGGATTCTGATTTATGTTTAGAGGCTGCAAATACACATGGGCCGGTTTTAATTCAAAATGAGTTCACTCTTGTGATAGGTTGAAAAGTGGGTTGGCAAAGTACGCAGATGGTGGTAATCTGCTATATAAGGAGATTGCTCCTAATATTAATTTAATTAGTCAAAGTTTACTGCATATATTTACATACAAACATGTATATAATTGATATTCAGGGATTTAAATAAAAGAAAAACGAGTTTGTGTGTAAAGAAATTGCGGTTTTGGACTTGTTGAAAGGTGATGTTTGGCATAAAATTTTTAAACTGCCAATGCAGTCCAGTTGTTTGAGTCAAGATCATATAAAACATAACGACTGGGTGACAAGGAATATTCATGGTATTTCTTGGGATGAATCTTCAACGGCTGGAATGGTGTCATCATATATAGCGCTTTATTTGAAGCAAATTATCCGACCCGGTGAAGAAGTATTTGTGAAGGGTCTAGAAAAGAAGAAATTGATTGAAACATATATAATGCAAAACTTTGTAACTGATATGCTTGCACTAGGTTGTCCTAAGCTATCGGAGTTAAAAATCAACAATCGTTTAAAATATAACATTCATTGTTGTAGACACAGCAATAAAAATTTGCAATGCGCAAAACAAAATATCTTTTTATTAAAAGAATGGCTTGATAATAATAAAAACAATAGAAAGATTTTGTCTGTATTATTTATTTTAATATAATTTTACAATGTTAGCCTTACAAAATTCCTTTATAATAATAATAAAATACAATAGAAAGATTTTGTCTGTATTATTTATTTTAATATAATTTTACAATGTTAGCCTTATTAACTATTATTATAACAACTTCTAGCAAACATTATTTTTATCGATCCAGCTATTGTGTACGTTAGAGAAGCCTAACCATTTTACAAATACTTTATTTCCACTCTTTCTTAGTACTTTTCTACCAGGTAAATTCCTGGATGTTTAACCTTTGCAACTCCTTTCATAAAATGCACCTTTGATTTCTTTCTCATCTTGATCTTCTAATATATATGTTGTAGGATTGGTTACGTTTACCTTTTAATCTTAAAAATTTCATTTGACCAGTTTGGGTGTAACCTTTCGTAAATGCTTCCTGTGTTTACTAATCCTCACACTGTCTTTTATTGAATATTTTGGTATTTTGGTTGCAAGTTTGATGTGGGTAAATGATGATTTAAGAATAGTTTTTCATTTGATTTATCAACTTTTACAGGTTTGACTCCGATAGTATTGTGAACTGTATTGTTGTATTGTTTCACAATATCGCTTAAATTTTTATCCAATTGTAAGAACCGTTCAGGTTAAACAAGCGCCACATTTTTCCCTTTAAAGTTCTAATTACACGTTCTACAATGCATGCTTTCTTTGTAGAAAAACACTATAATGGTTTATGCCATATGTCTGCATTAAGGATTGAAAGTGTTTGTTATAATATTCTTTAAAAATCAGACTGCAAATTTTTGGGGATTTTTAAATTTATTTAAAATTGTTTTCATTGCAGCAGTAACATCAATACCCGTTTTACTTTTAAGTGGTACAGCCCATACGTATTTGGAGAAACAATCAATAACTACTAAAATGTATTTAAATCCTTTGTTTGTTTGCGAATATGGTAGCATTTCAATCAAATCGGTCTGAAGAAGGTCATTTAAACCTTTTACTATCACTTTGCGTTTCTTGAAATTTATTCTTGCTGGTTTATGAAGTTCATTTACTATATCCTCTTTCACTTTTGATTGAGCAACTATCATAATACTTTTTTTATAATCAGGATTTATTAAATACAATTAATGAAATACTTCTATGTTTGAATGTCGTGGGCTCCACTTGCTTTGAAAGGAACTTTTAATATAAAATCAAGAAACATTGTGGTATTGTTTATGATAGCACCGCTGTCACGAAAGCTGATTACATCCATACGTTTAAGCAAAAATCCTTGTAACTGTGCAATTACATAACTTTTTTCGTTTATAAGAATTTCAATGTCTTGCGGGTATCCTTTAATATTCTCAATGACTGCTTCCTCATAAGGAAATTCATAATTATGTTTAATGTTGAAAATAAGGAATGTCTTGTCACCGTCGAGAAATGTATTAGAGTAAAACGTTGCTACTACCGTGTAATGTAGCATATGTAACTTGTACTCAATCAAGGTTTCAAAACCTTCACTTTTATTTTCATATTCCTGTTCAGTTATATCTATTTTACGGTTATGTAAGTGCCTTCCAAATTTGTCAATTGTCATATCATCTAATTACTTTCGCCCACGCAATTCTTCAATGATCGAATTTATTTCGTTGCCGTGACCTGTGTGTCCAGCAGTCTGAGATGAAACTAAAAGTCGTAATCTATCAACAAGTTCATTGGGATCATTCCAATATAAATAATCTATAGCGTTATTTGATACTTCCATTGTCATACCGTCTCCAAGACGCTTTCTATAGGGTAATGTTCTAGGTCTACGGGGTGTTTGGGAAGTATGTTTAATGTAGATATTATATTTTTGTACTTATATGAAGTATTACCCTGAATTTGTTCTGTTTCAGAATAATATCTTCTATTAGCATTTGTTCTTTTTACAATATCAAGGTACGACTTTAGATCTTGATGACTGTACCCGACAGGATATTTTTAAACAGTAGTTCGTATAATCCAGGAGTACCTTTATATTTCAAATCATTTATTAGAACATTTTCATCATCCAACGCGAAATTAATTGCCTATCATAAGACCATTTGAATCAGGGTTAAACCTAATACCATATTTATGATCAAATTCGTTCTTAACATCTTTAAACATATTGTAAATATATTCTCGAGGTAGCGGATGTAGTTTGAGATAATGTGTCATACCAGGTGAATCGGCAAAGCTTTGAATATATTCCTGGGCTTCTTGTGCATTTCGATTAATTTCTGCTTCGTATTCATTCTCAACATCCCATCATCATCATCATCTACCTCTATGGCATCATTTTTATATTTGGTATATGCTGAGCAATAACCGGGGAATCAATATAGTCAACGTTCCTTTCTAGCAATTTAGGTTTAATTTTTTTTACACTGCTATGAGGCAGTTCTTCTTCTTCTTTAAATTTTTCTTTCTTTACCGCACTTTCCCATCCAGTTTATTAGCAATAGTTTCTAATCGTGATGTTATGGGTAAGATTGATTCTTTGGACGACTTCATTATCTTTTAACTGTCGCAATTTGTTTTTTACAATGTTTCTTTTCTTAATTAAAATTCTTTTAAGTTTTATCGCCTCCTTGTTCATTGCGTAAAAGTTTATTGTAGTAAAAAATTCTTCGATACTAACGATACTTGCGTCTCTCAAGGTTTAAATATGTATGAAGTGATCAAAACCTATTCGGTACCTTCCTTGATCTGGATCACTATCTTTGTCTACAACTAAGAAACCGTATTTGTCTTGCCAACAAGCAGCACATATTTCACGGAATTTATCATACTTCATGTCAGTATTGACGTGATCGTCATATATTGTTTTAAGTTTAAATCATCTTGTTTAAATAAAACTAAAAGATTAGCATTATCACGTAGTAAGTGCTTAGGTATACGAGTATAACTTTGACAAAGGTAAAACTGTCTACTTGTTTATGACGCCCCATACTAAAGTATTCCCTAATGATACCTTGTTTATCGAAGCTACATCATCAAAAACAAATATAGAATTATTTCGAGCATCAGATGGTGATATAATATTATCAGAACTGGAAAATGTATAATATTTGATCCCTTTATTGGTTGCAGTAGACTTTCAAGGTATTGATACTTTGGTTGATAAAGTGATTTAGAATAAACATAACGTTTTCAAACTTTAAACCATTAGGATGTTCTATCAGCCCAATCATAACGTTGGTTTTACCGCAATTTGATGGACCAACAACTAGACATCGAATAGATGAAGGCAGAAGAACGCTATGTTTTTTTTTTTAGCTAAGGATTGCACGCCAATGTCATTATTGTTTATGGCTAAAGGTGTTGATTGTTTCACAACACGCATGTTTGCAAGTACTAAATTTCGATTTGTAAAAAAAGTGGAATTATATATATATAAGAAACGGCGAGTATATAAAGAATCATTAATTCATAATATTTTATTTTTTACTGCACAGCTTGAGAGGATAGTTGTCCGCTAATGATTACATATAATAATAATTCTAAAACTACTGGGAACGGACTATTAAATACTGTAATTAACAATTTACCATTTGAAGCGCATATTCCGGGTTACAAATTTTGCGGTCCGGGTACAAAACTAATCGAACGGTTAGCTCGGGGAGACAAGGGAATAAACAAGTTAGACGAGGCTTGTAATAAATATCTTCAAAAAGCTTTAGGTGATAAAAGATGGCGTGGTCGTATGGATCAATCACGAAGCGCTAGAAAGACGCCAGTGTATATAGAAATTACAGCTGACAATAATACACTTAAATGTAGTATTAAATGTAGTCTAGATGTGGATTTTACCAAAAGGATTCAATTGGTTCTCTACTTGGTTTCAATCCGCGAAAATTGCTAGCATTTGTCACGCATCAAGCAGACTACGCGATCAACATTTGTAAAGTGAATGCAGTTTTAATCGATTGTAATATTGCAAGTGGATCCTATTTAAATAGTAAACCAGCCCATTAATACACGAATTTTTTCCTCAAGTACCTGCAGGTTTTAAAATTGTCGATTGTCCACCTACGATTATATATCTACCAATCAGGTCACGTATAATAAATGAAATAATAGTTAAAGTGTTAGATCAAGATGGAAATTTAGTTAATTTCAGAGGAGAACTGCTAACTGTAAGGTTGCATTTAAAAAATCTGCAATAGCCATGGGTATTAAGTATAATGCACGCAACATGTCAAGAATTGATATAAATGCTGAAATTTCAAAGCAATCGACACTCGATTGATTGTTTCAAGACCGCTAACAACACAAAACCGGCAGTTTCTACAATCGTTAGGACTGCATTTAATTAAAAAAGTAGAATGAATAGTGAAATACTGAACGTGCGTGAAAAGTTTACTTCGACAATGCAATTGTTAATATTGAAAACATACTCATCAACCTTATGCTAACACATCTTTAAACAATAATGATGAAATTGAATCCCTATACAACAACAAGATGTATACACCTTACCATCAAAGAGCATGCTGTACATAGAAGGCAAATTAATTAAAACAGATGGAACCCGTCTCAGACAGCAAAGTTTGTAAATAATGGAATTTTGCTGCTTTTGATGAAATTAGATATGAGATTGGTGGTATCATTGTAGATCGTGTTCGGAATCCTGGATTAACGTCTATAATGAAGGGATATGTTTCATAAATAGCAATCAAAGTAAACATTTACAAAACGCTGGGTGGTTTCCTATGGATGATTCACAAATAGTTGATGCAATGGGAATTTTAATGTTGCAATAAACCTTTCAATGGTTCTCGGATTATGCGAAGATTTTAAAAATTATTTTAAACCTCCGTCATGAGTTAGTCTTACTACGTTCTAGTTTTGATACTAATGCTATAATTAATCCTACACCCGATAAGAAATAAAAGTTGTTTTAAACAAAGTTTTATGGAAAATGCCGCATGTAGCCGTTGATGATACTCAACGAATTAATTTAATAGAATGCGTTGCACAAAAGGATTTGCATATTCCGTTTAGAGGATGGGAGTTGCATGAATATCAACTTTACAAGAAACGCAACGTCATACATGGAACATTAAAACAACAACACAATTAGAAAACCAAGATTTGTGATTGTTGGTTTCAAACCAACCGAAAAATAGATACATGAGCAACTACAGTCGTTTTGATCATTGCTATTTAACCAACATGAAACTATATTTAAATTCAGAAATTTTCCCGTACGATAACTTAAATTTGAGGTTCGAGAATAAACAGACTGCGTTGTTATATGAGATGTATGCTCAGTTTCAGCAATCATACTACGAAAAGGAAAATGAGCCACTTTTTAATCCTGAAGATTTACGAAGTATTGCACCATTAGTAGTCATAGATTGTTCTAGACAAAACGAAGCGTTAAAATCTGGTACTGTCGATATTAGATTAGAATTTGAAACTAGCAGAAACGTTTTGCCAAATACATCTTGTCATTGCCTTATACTTCATGATAAGATAATCAAATACAATCCACTCTCAAACAGCATAAGAATATTATAATTACTTTATTATTATTATTACTGTACCTTTACAAATTATGAAAAAACAATAAATCATTTAGCAATCACAGTCTATTTATTAATATTTTTACATGTTTTTACAATATCTTTTACACGTTTGAATTATTAAGTGATTTAGTAAACAGACATAAACATTGACAATTTTAAATAAAAGTTTTGTTATACATTTCTCAAATAAACTAACTGGTATGTTAGTAACAAACTGGATTTTTAAACAGAACGGTTACTACTACTACTATATATAGTTCAAAACTCGGGCAGATTGAAAGGTATCCTATTTTTAGATACATCCAAAACGAAAATCGGTGTACTTGTGCAGGTATAAACATAACACTGAAGTTTTATAACTAAAAATATTATATGTTAATCTAGATAAAATAAATTGCATTCTTTATTTGAGCCAGTGGTTGAAGCTTTACAAGTCATCTCTGTATGTATAGTTATACCCCCAAGGTTTAGTATCAGTGGTTAAGGTACTAAGAATTCTTTTATCATCACTTGGATTAAGAACAATTTTGTTTTGTTTAATAGTACAGACATCATGTTTGACTGATCTAATTAAACATTGCTGTTTCTGTACAGTCTGTTTATAAAACAAAGCATTCTTATAATCATCAAAAGAAATTTGCTTAATACTTGCTAAGGAAGATCCCTTCGACTTTTTTATTATCCTATCCTGAACTCTATACGTGTACATTTTAGATATTTGATAATGGAATATGATATTTGTTATGAGGGTCGTAATCGGAAGTATCAAATCTATGAATATCTTGTTTGATATAAGAGTAAATATCTTCAACGCTAAACTCGTATATCAAACTATCCGTATCTGTGTACAGCAGCTTTGCTTTGTTAGCAAATTGCGATTTTATATAACTATAGTGAAATTCATATAAATAGGTTTTTGAAATATCTAGAATAGAGAAACCTACATAAATGGGTTTGTTTAAGTAAACCTCTAATTTATTCATTTCTATTAAGACTAGATCTTTGTCTAACACAGTGCAACTATGAAAATTAGGCTTCGCTATGTAACTACGAGCTCCAAACCGTCCTTCCCATTTGGTCACTAACTTTACATCTTTCCTTTTCCGTACGTTTTCCATCATCTTTCCATAAACCGAATTTATCATATTTTTATAAAAATATATCGAAACTGTTTTTGACTGTTGTCTTAATTTCGTATTCAAATCAATGTTTCTTTTAACCAAGGAGCTTGTTTAAACCGAAGAACCTTATGAATCTTTTCAGTTCTAAACCGTAGCTTAAATACATTTTAAATTCTTGTAGTGAATAATATAGTTGAGTTTTGGATATAAAGTTGTAAGTAATTTCTTTAAGTTTGATTTATTAGAAGGTACTGGTGGTATCATATGTTCAGGCGCAAAGGTAAGTCACTGTGAATTTCATGTAAAGATACTGGATAGTGTAAATCGCATTCAAAAATATATCCTACATCAGAATCATCAATATTAAGTATGTCTAAACGTACTATATCTGGACTGGTACCATCTAAAAATTCAAATTCTCCATATGGAAGATATTCAGACATTGCAGCCCCATATAAATTATTAACATCAAAATACATTAAATATTTAGAATCGAAATTTGGATCATAATCTGCATTCATATATTTGTTATTTGCTTTAGCATATCTATTCGAACATTGAGAAACACCGCCCGAATTCCCCGTTCTAAAAACATTATTTTTCAATATCAGTAAGCAGCTCGAGTTTAACGTTCGTCGTTTTAACATCGCATCTAGAGCTAAACCAGGAGCCGTAAAGTAGTGAAGCGGATCTAACTTATACGTGAACATACAAGTTTTTCTAAAGTTTTCAAATATATCAGTCAAGAGCAGTACATCTGTTTTTAAATATAGGTCTGAATAGTCCCTAGTGTTTTTATATTAAATGTTTGCCAAACGTGTTTAGCATGATTGTAGTCTTCATCTGAGATTTCTTCATTGCGCAAACGATTAAAGAATGCTGTTTTACAGGGTAAATCGGTTTCATTGAGCCTATCCCAAGAGTTAATGTAATCATAGGAAATATACCTTTACGCGTAAGTAACTGAAACTCATTATCGGTGTTACAATTTTCCTGGTGATGGATTTTTATTATCATCTAAGTATGAAGCTAATTTTTCGATGCTAGATGCCATAAACCTGAATGAATCGATAAATCTAAAAGTAACTTTTGTACCATTTACATATTTTGTAAAAGATATGTATTTTTCCTTATTTATTGGTAGAATTTTACCAAACCTGAAAACCCTAACGCAATTTTTTAATAATGAAATGCGAATCGTAGCCTGATAAGTTATGAAAAACTACCGGTATCATATAAAAATTATGATAATTGATGTTGCAATCTTGATGAGCCGCTCCTCGAAATTCACCTGTAAAGTGGCAGTGATCGCGAACTCTAATATCATCTATACTAAAAGGTTTATTGCAAATGTGACAGTGAAGGGCAAATTTAAATGCTAACTTTTGTTCTTCTGTTAAAGGATTCATAGGTTTTGGGTTACAGAAAATTTTATTAGTCGTTTCTGAAATCAGTTTCAATTGAGCAACAATCCTTTCCGCGATACAATTGAAATTTGGAATATTTATTATCATACGAGCATTTCAAATAATACGCTACACTAAAGGGTATATGCCTTTGGTAAGAGACTGTGTTTAGTATTACCTCCGACTCATTGCATGGTTCTAATATACATTCGAGATCTGCATAAACTACAAATGATACTTTTTCTTGATAGTGGAAATGTTTAAACGTTAGATACTTTTCGGATTCTTCGGGTAATCTTATTGAGCAAGTATTCTGTTTTTCGCAATAATTCGAATGACGCTTAAGTAATGCTGCTGTACTAAAATTATTTAAACATCTATAACAAAAATTTTCTATGTTCATGTGAAGACAACTGTTTTGCAAATAATTTTGACATATCCTTAATCCAAGTAAAATGAAAGTGATTCTCATCAGCATTTGTCGGACGAGAATATTGTAAGGAATCATTATTTAAAACTAACAGATTAATAGGTTCAATTTTTTTAAAATTTTCACTTAAACAAAATGGTAGTATTTTAGTATTTTCTATACAATATAGGTTAATTGCGAGATTGTTAAGCTTCTCAATTTTTTTATGTCTTTTAATGCGATTGGAAACTGAATTGAATTGTAGCGTAATACTGTATCAAAATGTGGATAGCTAGATATTCTCTGACTATTTTGTTTAGCAGGATATAAAGCGGAAACCAAGCTCCAAAGAATGCAATGTTGATCGTTATTTATTACATTTACCACAGCTTTTTCTTTTTATAAAGTCCGGAACCGGTACAAACGTTGAACACCCTCCTTTAAGTGGATCATGATTGTTTATATTTACCTTCAAGTGTAAAACTTCTTGGATTGCCCAACCAGAATCTTTCTCGCAAAATTCTTCTAATCGCTTCGAAATCTTGTTCAATACGTTCTCCTTATACCACAGCTTGAGATTGGTATTTATATCGATGTGACGATTTGCAGTAGGAAACGTTTTCAAATCTATTTCACCAGTTGTAGGCTTAACAAAGTTAGCGGCAAATATTACATTAACTTTCAACATTGACTTTTTTAAGCAAGCAACAATCTTGCGTTTAAAACTAGCGAACGCCTTGTCTAAGAACACTAGAGGATCTCTATAATTTAAATTGGTAATAAGTCCTGTAATTATTCGACTTCCAAAACATGATTGTACATCATGCCAAATCAAATTTTTTCGAGTATGACCTCTAGTAAGCGTTGCATCAACACCTTTACCACGATATTCCAAAGTACGTTTCAAGTGCCTCAATCGTACAAGGTAGCTTTTAAGATTTGCTAAATTAGATTCCAGACTACTAGGATTTTCTTGTTGATTGTCTTCGTATACCTTATTTTTAATAGCAAGCTTCAATATACTAATATTTGCTTTGATAATTAAAATGTGTTTCGTTATTTCATTCACTGATTTAATTAGATTCACGCATTTTACAGTTAATCTCAAAATTGAGCTACTAATCTCGGATACGGTTTCAGCATTCATGATTCTATATAAAATCAAAATACACTACTTGATAATACAAGTATTTTCTATTTATTATTTATATAAAATATCATCTGACGTAAGCAAAACAACTGCAAAAGGTTCATTCATCTGAGTTTACGGAAAACGCGTAAGCAAAACAACTGTAAAAGAAAATAGCATACAAATCGAAATAATTGCATAACGAATTGCTTGAATGCAGTTGTTAAAAAATCGCCTTTATTTACTTTTTTTATTCAAGACGATTTTCAAGCTTGAGTTGTGCATGCGGTCTAAAAAAAAATTGCACAGTTGCATTCAGTACGTGTCTATAATAAATAAATTCGCTATGCAAGCAATTCCAATATTTACATACTGAATGCATTCAACATCATTTTTCATTTCCGTATGCGTTTACTACAAAAAATGTTTTTATACGACCTTTGAGGAATGCATTCAACATCATTTTCATTTCCGTATGCGTTTACTACAAAAATGTTTTTATACGACCTTTGATTTATTATGTGTACAGAAAATACATTATCATTACAGAGCTATTTTTTTATGATTACATTGAAATATTTTTAAATAAAAACAAAGCAAATTTGAAAAAAAAATGTCTGAGATTAAACCGCCTTGTTTAATAATGTACACGCACTCATGGTTTTTTAAAAAACCCAGTATTAAAAAAACATTCTGCAGTTTTATTATATAACAGTACCTTTAAAGAATTTTCACACAATTTACCTTATATATATATATATATATATATATATATATGCATGTAAAAATTTGTCAGCGGTAATCTAAAAAACTTATTCTATAAATATTACTACTTAAAGGGATTTATTTGCATTGCATTATTTTTAAACGAAATATTAATCTGAAGAAAAACATTTTCCAGTGCGTGAATTTTTGTTAATTTTTATGGAAAATAAATTATGCTAGCAGTAATATAAAACAAAATTAATCTAATTTAGGTTTTTATTATGCGCCTTCTTGCAATTTTTGTTTTCAGTCAATGAATATAATTCATTATTTCTGCTGAGCAGTACCTTTAAAAAATTTCTTATACAGCATATAAATTATATCAGCGGTAATCTAAACGAAATTAATCTAATTTAGGTTTTTATTATGTGCATTCATTGCAATTTCTTTTCAGTCAATGAATCTAATTCATTATTTCTGCTGAGCAGTACCTTTAAAAAATTTCTTATACAGCATAAGTTATGTCAGCGGTAATCTAAAACGAAATTAATTAATTTTAGGGTTTTTTATTATGTGCATTCATTTCAATTTCTTTTCAAACAATGAAACTAATTCATTATTTCTGCTGAGGTATAATTATATTCGCTTACATACTGTTTTGTTCATTAGAATAGATTACAGAGCTGAATTTTTTCAGAAAACGATGCAAATTTTAATTTTTCTAACAGATCAGTTTATTATTTAATATAAATACTTCACGTAGATTTTACCAACAGTATTCAATCAGATCTCTTGTATAATTATTAGTTACTATTACTAGCAACTTTTAAAAAATGAGTAACTTGTCATCAATCAAAATTGTAATAATACCAACGTAAAAGTTCTAGAGCAATTTATATTACATTCTGACGAAGACGTGATTAAAGAAGTTTTGGTGTTCTTCGCCTCAATTCAACACTGATGCTATTTTTGATAGTGACGTAATAGATATATCACGGTAAGTGCTTTTTCACATTTATACATGTGTTTTTAAAACAGTACTAATTTATAAGTTACATTAGATCAAAAACCATTCTGGAAATTCTGAGGCTATCGTAGGATCGTTGACACACTTTGGTCCTCTCAGAAACATCAGGTAGTATACAAAAGAAAAGGTGAACCTACAATAATCTTTTATGTTATGCTCACAGATCAGGCAAAAACATGTCGACTATGAAAAAGTTATGTACAGAATCTAATATGGCTGTTTGCTGTGAAGATGACAAATCCTACGAAGAGACACAGTAGAGTTGCTTAACGCATTTAAAAAGCGTGGAGAGAAGCTACTGCGTCGTATAGATTTGGAACTAGAAATAATAAAGCAAAAGAGAGGAACTAACAGCGAGGGAGCAGCAGATACTTCAAGAACGGAGTTAATAAATACTTTTTCATTTATAAATAGTTAGATCAAAATATTCAACAATTTGTAAAATAAAAAGTATTTTATAAAAGTTTCTTTTGAAACAAGACTTTCTATAAACAAGGTAGTAAACTCAAAGTAAAACGCACATAAATCAGAACCCACTTTAATTTGATACATCATTCTTTATACAATCGACTTAGATGTGTTATAATAATAAACTAATTTCTTAAATTAGTGACATATTATACTGAAAATTCTATGTTGACAGTTAGACCGATCGATCCCTTACTAGTTATGTATACGTGTTTGTTCGAGCCAATACTTTCATTTAATTGTTTCACTCCATGTGCTTGAAGGTATTCAAAATATCTCAATGGCAATATACTCTTGAACTCTTCTGTTTCCACTAATACTCTTTCTCCATATTTTGTCTTGATTGTTTCCACTTTTAAAACTTCAAACTTTTATTCACTACAAGATCTTTTGAATTTACATAAGGTTTGCGATATGTGGTTTTATTAAGAGTATTAAAATCCATATTGCTTTTCTTTGACTAATTAAATTAATATTAGAGCAATCTCCTTATATAGCAGATTACCACCATCTGCGTACTTTGCCAACCCACTTTTCAACCTATCACAAGAGTGAACTCATTTTGAATTAAAACCGGCCCATGTGTATTTGCAGCCTCTAAACATAAATCAGAATCCACTTTAATTAAAACACAATTGACTTGAATGCGATTTTTTTTTGCATCTGTCATACTGTCTCGCTAGAAACCAAATTCAAAACATCTACACACATTTTCTCTGCACTTACATTTTCAACATACGTGTGTTACATTGAAAGTAATATAAAGCCGATCCTAATTCAAAACGTGCCCACAAGTATTTTACATTTGAAAAGAATTCAGGTTTTCACATTTTACATTAAAAGTATATAACGCCGATCCTAATTCAAAACGGTGCACGTGTAACTTCTCGCTAGAAAACCGAATTCAAAACAGCTACACACATTCTTCTCTGCACTTACATTTTTTCAACATACGTGTGTGTTTCATTGAAAGTAATATAAAGCCGGTCCTAATTCAAAACGTGACAGACGTATTTTACATTGAAAGTATAGAAGAATTCATGTTTTCACAACTATTTTACATTCAAATGTTTTCACAACTATTTTACATTGAAATTATATAGGGTCGATCCTAATTCAAAACGTGACAGACGTATTTTACACATGGAAAATACGTCTGTCGCGTTTTGAATTAGGACCGGCCCTATTTACCTACTGGTACTATTAACACGGGGCTGCTCCATGGTGAATTGGAGTGCTGGATTATGTCTTGGTCTAGTAAGTCGGCTACTTGTCTGTCAGCTTCTTCTTGACTTGCATGAGGTAGTCTGTATGCTTTTGTAAAAATTGGCTTATTGTCTGTTAACTCGATATTATATTTTACTGTGTTGGTGAATGTTAATGGTATTCCTTCGCAATGGAATATGTCTCGGTATTCAAAACATAAGTTTTTAATTGCTCTTTCTTCTTCTTGATTGATGTCGGTATTGAAGCGGATGTTAGTTAAATTTTCTCTTAACATTTCGTCATGTTCTATTGGGTTGTAATCGTTTTCTAAATTTTCGTCTATTTCCATTTCGTTAAAATTTAGTTCTTCTACGTTAATTGGGTCTGTCAGTGATAGTTCTACGGGGTAGTCGTTTGAATTTAATATTGTTGTGGTTGCATAATTATCTTTTATTTGTACTAAGGCAGTTGGGGTTTCTACTCCTTGTTGAAATGTCATATGATTTATTATTCCTAAATTTTTGTTAGATTTTACTGGGATTTTTATTTTTCTTTCCGTTCGGGGTTCTATAGTGTATTTTTGTTCAATTTGTGTGCTTTGAAATTTAATTGGGATTTTTCCGTATTTTGTCCTTAATAAGCGATTTTTAATGTCAATGTTGGCTCCTAATTTTCTTAAAAGGTCCATTCCGATTAATCCGTCATATTTATCGTTAAATTCGAATACACAAAATTTATGTTTCATTTTAACATTAAATGTTCTTGGTAAGGGTATATTGGCTACGAATTGGTGTAGTGTTGTTTGATGAGCTGTTTTAATTTTAAATGGTTCTCTTTCTACGTAATCTAAATAGTGTTTTTGTACAGTTCTGGGGCTAATTAATGTTTTGATGATCCGGTGTCAATTAATAGTTTGAATTTGGCGTGGGTATTTCTATGTATGGTAATACTAAGTGATTTATGTTATTTAAGTTTATTAAGTTTGATTGTCTATGTATGGGTCCATTTGAAAATTTGAGTTCGAGTTTTCTTCATCATACTCCTCGTAAGTTTCGTATTGTTCGTCACGTTCGTAGGTTTCTGCATGGTTTGTTTCATTGTTCGTAGGTGTCTCAATGTCATTATTCTGGTCAGTGTCAAATTTTTCCATTTCTTGATGAAATAATTCTTCCGATGTAAAATTACGTTTCTGATGAGGGTTTGGTCGGATATGTGTTATTTTTGTGTTTTGTCTGGTGTTACCAGATGAGGTGTCCATTGGTGTTGGTTTGTAATAATTGTTAGGGTTGTTATGAGTATTAGTCATTGGTGCACTTCTATTGGGGTTTGCGTTGAATACTGGTCTTTGTTGGTTTAAGTTTTGATTAAATCTCGGTTGGAATGCTGGTTTCGTAAAAGTTGGGTTGAATATTGGTCTTGAAAAATGTTTATATTGATTATTAAAATTGGTATTGTTAAAACTTGGGTTGTTACTTCGCGGTTGATTTGTTTGTGCGTTAAAGGGTGTGAACTTTTGTTGAGGGATTGTTTGTCTTGTAGCTTGTATAGTTTTTATTGGTGAATAACTCTTATTTGCGTTGGGATTGTATAGTCTGTTGCGGTAATACATTACATTTTCTTCTTCTATTACTAGGCTCATAGCTTCTTCTAGATTTTGGGGTCGTTGGAATCTGATTTTATCCGATAGTCGTTCTGGTAAGACGTTTATGTATGTGTCTAGTGCCATTTCGTCATACATTTTTGTTTTTAAATGTCTAACGTTTTGATCGGGTTCTTCGATTTTTAATTTGGTTAAAATTAAACTTCTCACGTCTTGGCATTTCATTCCGAATTGGTAAGGGGATTGATTGTGTTCCATTCTAAGGTTTATTAGGTCTCGTACCAGGCATTTTATATTACGTTGGTTTCCAAAATATGCAATTAGTAGCTGTTTAAACTCTTGCTATTCCGATAAATTGTCCCTACTGGCGATTAAGGTTAGTGCCCTTCCGGCTAGTTTACTTATTACTAAGCGTATAAGCAATGAATTTCTTGCGTCATCTCCGGGTTTGTAAAAGGTTTTTAGGAACATTTCACATGCTCTAATGAAATTCGAGAGATGGGCCTGCGTGCCATCAAACGTCTGTATTGTCTCTAAATAGAGACGTAAGTCTGTGTTACTCATGTTGGTTAAGGGTTGTTTTCGATTTTTGGGAAATTTAAAAAAAAAATTTTTTTTGAATTAAGGTTTATTTCGTTGTTTGTAATGTTATTTTTGCTTTGGATTTACTAATTTTCCGTTTGGGTTGTGAAATTTCAAATTTTGTAAAAATTGGGGTTGATTTTCTATTTGTAACGTTAATTATGCTTTGGATGTATTAATTTTTCTTTTGGATTAAGTAATTTCGAATTTTGTAAAATTGGGGATGATTTTCCTTTTATGACGTTATTTTGCTTTGGTTTTTAAATTTTCCTTTTAGATTGAATAACTTTGAGTTTTGTAAAAATTGATGTTGATTTGGCTATTTGAAACGTTAAATTCGGTTTTGGTTTGTTAATTTTTCAATTAGATTAGGTAAATAAAAATTTGGTAAAGGTTGAGGTTTATTTTGTTATTTTTCGGCGTTATTTTTGATTTGAATTTGTTAATTTTCAGTTTGGATTGGGTGGATAAAAATTTGGTAAAAATTTGAGGTTAATTTCGTACTTGTAGTATTGGATTTATTAATTTTAAGTTTAGATTGCGTCGAGTTATTTTTAAAATCGTAGTCGTTATTTATTTATATTTAATTACACAGTGCAGTGATGTTCTTGTGAGATCTGTATTCAATAATGTTGATTAATTACCGTAGTCTGGGATTTGCCGGTTTTTATGCAGCTTTTAATTTGTCTTGATTTCCTGTTTGTTAAGGAATCTTAAATGGATGGATTTATTCTCGTTTAGCGTTGTTTTAGTTAAGTTCTGTTAACTCGTAATTGATACTCTTCCGTGGGTTTTACTGAGTTGCGCAATTATGACTTGAGGTTACTTGCTTCTGTACTTTATTGTTTGCATGAACTACTAAAGGATGTAGTCTTGTTATTTAATCACGTACGTTGAGGTAATTGCACTTACAGGTGTTAATTTCAATTTTATAGGAATTAATACTTTCCGTACTTTGTATAAAGTGTTACGTCTAGTTTTATTTTTAAATACCTCGGTGTTCACAATTTGTAATTGAATCTCCCGTACTGTAATTATGAGCGTTTTATACCGTTTTTTGTACTGCAAATTATTTATAGAGTGTTGTGGTGTAATTTTCATGCGCTTCTATTATTCCGTGATGGATTTAATTACTTATAATGCTGCTTTTATGGATTGATTACTTGTGGGTATTAAATGCAAAACTGCGTTGCTTTTATTTATTCCGTGACGATGCGAATTGCGTGGTTGAAAGTTAAACTTTAGTACTGTGCAAGGATTCTGAAAGCTATTTCTATAAGGTAATAACTTAAGTGAGGTTTTAGATTACAGTGGTTTTAGGTTAATGCAGAGTTCTTGCTGTGATTTATTCAGTATTATAGAGGTCAATGGTTTAATTAATCGTTCTGTACAGTTTGTTCGAATTAGCTTTAGCTTTGAAATTAATTTCGCGTTCTGTGTTTTTTATTTTATCGGATTGAAAACGTTTTTTTTTTTTGAATCGCGCTTGTTAATGTTTCTTGTTTTGGTGTTTAGTGAATGTGCGCCCGTTATTTTTTTGGATTATTTTAAGTTCGTTCTATTAATTATGGTAAAGATTTTTTTTTAAATTCAATTCTTATTTATTTTAAAAGAAAATTTCTTTTAAACTTCAAGTTTCATTTGCTTTTTAAAGAAAAATTTTTCTTTAACATTCGAGTTTCATAAGTTAATACTTTCTCGTTTTGAAAATAATTCACTTTGAACTATTTTCAAAAAAAAATATTTATAATAATAAAATACATAAAACAATGATAAATAGTAATCAATAATTATAATACTAGCATATATCAATTATAGTTTTTGGTTTAAAAGAAAATTATGGAAATGAACTTACATTAATTTCATCTGTTTCTTTGGTGGGTTCGATCGATTCTGTATCTTGTCCACCTTGGTTTGTTTGTTGGCCTTAGACGATTTTTGTTCCTTGTCCAACTTGGTTTGTTGCTGGATTCAGACTATGCTTGTTCTTCCTCCAACTTGGTTTGGGTTCTGCCAAAATTTCGAATAAAAATTCTTGGTCACCAATCTTCCGATTTTTGGATTTTCAGTGCCCTTTTGACATCCGTTACGACTGCGCCAGTTAAAGTTCGGGCCTTTGGAGCTGGTTTTTTAAAAAGCGTTGATACTTTAACACATTTATTTTACTAAGTTAAACAGAAATTACAATGAAATTTGGAATAGCTGGTTCATAATAACATTAATGAAAATAATTTAATTGTACTGATGAGTAGCTCAAACAACGAAGTATGGAGTTTGAAGACTGACTGCCGGGCATTGAGCTCCCGGGCTTTTTATAATAACCTGCCCCTCACACGGCTGTGAGAACTTGCAGATCTCATGTCTGCGTTTCTCTTTAATTGTACACTTTATTACAATGTAACAACTTAATTCTAAGTAATTGCGGTCTGTTGACCGCCTGTGACCTGCCACCTGCAGTATCACTGCCCTCACGAATGCAAAGTTGCATTCCGTTCTCATGAACTGTCGATAACCTCTCTGGGTTATCCTTGCGTTACAATGTTGCATTGAACTTATACTTTATTTAACAATTTCTAATAATTCTTATTAGATTCAATATATCAATATATATAGGTAATTGGGGGATATATAACTCGCTAAGTGGCAAATTTATTATTAGTAAATTAGACTTAAGGAATTCTTTCTGGTTAATTCCATTACACAAAAATTCTAGAAGGTATACGGCGTTTTTCGTCGAGGGAAAGGTCTATAATTTCAAGGTAGTACCGTATGGTTTGTCTACGTCAAGTGCAGCATTAATTAAGGCCATGCAGGCAATTTTAGGGGCGTATGAACAGTTTTGTATACACTACGTCGATGATATTTTGATTTTTAGCGAGACTGAGCAACAGCATTATTTTCAATTAGAAAGGATTTTGTTAGAACTTAAATTAGCTGGATTAAGATTGAATATTGACAAATGTGAGTTCTTTTCAAAGTCGGTTAAATTTTTGGGTTATGTAGTGAATAACGAAGGCGAATTCAAAGAGCTCGCAGCATTTTTATGACGCCCAACGCTGGGGCTTGAAAATAGGGAAACTTCAGAGCATATTTATGACGCCCAATATGTGGGGCTCGATTTTTACAGAGAAGAATGCGTAGCAATAAATTTTGCTAAGATAATTAGGTTATATAAGGTCGCAAGGGAAGAATACTTCGTGCAAATATCATAAAAACCACGAAAACCAAACGTTTAAACCATAAAATGTACATAATTCGTTCATTATGCAATAGCAAATTTAAATCACCTTGTATAAAGTTATTAATAATCTACAGTTAATTAAAGGAAGCACATTTAGTAATAACTTAACCACATTCATCAAAATAAATAATTGCGGATGCAGGTCAATCATTTTTAAAACATTTAAAAACGTTCTAAGTTCAAAAATAAATACAAATTTGGCATATTTGAAGATAGATAACCGTAAAGTGAAATTTCTTTCAAGACGCATTTGCGTAAGCAAATAATCAATGCGAATAAAGTATACCAGTTTCTAATTAACAAACTTTTTAAAACGGGCATATTTCATAACGCAAGAAGTCAATAAGCGCATATAAAAAAAGGTATAGATACTGAAGCGAAAGCGTACGTTCGGTTTGAAATGTATATAAGTTGCCAACATAGGTAAACAAAATATGGGCATTAAAATTCAGAAGTACGAGCAGTTTCAAGCATACATGATATACCATTCGTTAATAAATTCCAATACAAAGTTCTGATGTACGTGCAAATTTAAACGTATAAAGTATGCAAGTTTGAATAAAATCCAACAGGTTGCAGATATTACACATAATTGCAACGCCTTCGCCATGGTCTAATAAAAGATAGGCTCTCAACCAATAAGAGCACGTGGAACGTTAGGAAAGGAATTTGTCTATAAAACCAATCGGAGCAGATAAAGGAGAGGCATTCCGTAATCGCCGCGATAAGTGTAATAGTTGAGACTAAATTATTAGGTAGATGAAATTGAGTGAAAGTGACAAGTAATATAAAATGAAATATAAAAGAAATTAAAAATTACAAGTGAACTATACAGTAAAAGTGCGCGTTGAAATACGTGCGTTTAAAACCCTACCGTTGATATAAAACGTAAGTCGAGATTTAATTAATATAAACAAAATCTTTACAATTTTTTAATTTAGAGCTCTAAATACGGACAATAAATGGGAAACTAAATCAAAACTAAACTAAGACTAAATTACGACGTTAACACTAAATTACTGGGTTAAAACTCCACATAATAAATGGTATAATACTCGAAGTACAGGGTTAGTACTTTAAATCACTGGGCAAACGACTTCAAGTTGATGATAAACATTTCGAAATACTGAAGAATACGCCATGCTGCGGGTTAACGACTTGAAACCACTGAACAAGCAACAGATTTGGGTTAGCAAACTTTAATGAGAAACTACAGGAGGAACCTAAAGTCAGGATTATCTTTTCAATTAATCGTATGTTACATTTATTATTTTAAATATTTGGTGAGCTTACAAATAACATGTAATTTAAATATTTTGTGTAAAAATTCAACAAAATTTTGGTTGGTACGCAAAAGTACATTTTAAAAGAGGAATAGTCCTTTGAACGTTCAACGAAACATTCATGGTAAAATACATTTTTTTTGCTGGCTTTAATTGCTATAAAAAGGTGTAAAAAAGGGTCATAATCTTTGTAATTAACAAATTTGATAGGAATATTTAATTTCATTTTGATTCAAAAGCTCTGTAAATAGTGAATTGTAAATTTTCTTCGCTTATTATACAGATTTTAATAAATTTTGATTGTTTTATTCAGGTATATGGAGTGTTAGAGGGGAGTGGGTAAAAATTCTGTAATCATATTGTCGTTCACTCTGTGCGGGGTATCACTGAGCTAGTCCGGGCATAAATTTAATTGTGTTAATTTAAAATTATTTTAAAGGCACAGAGAGGTGGGGATCAGCAGGCAATTGATCGTTGTACATCTGACGAAAGGCAATATCGTAGCAATATATGTTGTGATAAGGAGGTCATAAGATGTCATTGAGCACCACATTCTGTGAAGTTTCAGCACCCCAAAACCAAGAAAATAAAAACCTTTTAATATTTTAGTTCTGTAAGAAATGCACTATATAACATTTCTAGTAGGATAAGCTTCATTTTAGTATATAAGTGAAATGCTTAATTCTAACTTAAGTATGATCTAAAAGGTAAGTATTTATTCTCTACTGAAAACTAACAATTTGAATACAACGCAAAACGTGTTGTGTAATGCTTTTAAGAATACTACATAACTTTAATATCAAATACGCCTCTTAAAGAACTATATTTGTAATTTCAGTCACAACACAATTGCAAGTATCTAATGCGAGGTGTAAATAAGGAATTTTTATTTGAAAGAAGTTACTTTTATTATAGACTGTTTATAAAGTCGATTTTTAGAAACATGTAAATTATCGGACATGAATGAATACACACAATTAAGTAAGTTCGAGAAATATATATATATATATATATATATATATATATATATAAAGTAAGTTGTATCTGTAAACAAACTCTTATGAAAATAATAAGAGCCATTGACAAATACAAATCGGGCTGGTAGTTATATAGCCATTAACAAAACATAAGCTTTATTACTTCATAGGGGAGGAAACATCCACTGACCAATGATTTCGGCTAGTTAGCCTCATCAGAGTGGAATAGTTCCCAAGAACCCTATGAAGTAATCGAAGCTATTATAATGATATAATTTCGAAACAATCACTGTAGTATGGCAAAAGTAAATAAAACCGCCATCAGGTGATAAAAACCAACACTACTAAAGTGTGGAAGTACAGAATTGAACCGAAACTACATAATAAATTTTATAAATGACTATAATAGTACGTCTGGCCTTTGAGATTTGCGGAATTATTTTCATAAGAGTTTGTTTACAGATACATCTTACTTTTTATACAATTTCCTTATTGCGGACTGCAAATAACTTGTCTTTGTTATATATATATATATATATATATATATATATATATATATACGTAAACATTGACGTATACAAATTTATTCAGAGTAAATGCAAACATAAAATAGTACGATGGATCTCTGAGGTTTTTATGGGCAAAACTATTATTCTAAATGCAGTAATTTGGAAATGGAGATTTAATCAACCAAGTATCAATCAATCCTACAATATAAAGGTTCAGAAAAGCAAGTATTACATTATTTTCAATCCTTAGAGATGCAATTTGTGCTTTTATTAAGTAGCTTAAGCTAGTATAAGATTTTGCGTATAGAAAATTACTTGCGAGTGGATAATCTTATTTTTTACAGTTTAGAGGTCAAACTTCTAAGTGGTTTGACACTTACAAAAGGTGTTCTAGGGGGTCACTGATCACTCACACTGAGACAGGATATTAGGAGAGTATTTAAATTATCCACATTACTCTTGAAACGGGGATAGAAGGGTTAGAAGAAGTGTTTTAGGATAAGCGTCCTTAAGAAAGAGTAGAAGTATAGAATGTCGCTATTAAAGCAGTTGGTCTAAAGAACCATCTGCAATGTTAACGATAAGATAAACCTTATACCAACTGTCGATATTTAAAAACAACTAGACTCTAAATGAGACTCGGACAAATCATCTTCCTACCAAGCGCATTCACTGCGATAAGAAAATCAAATAAAAGTAATGTAATCAACTTATTGTGTGTGTGTGTATATTTAATACCCACGTAATAATTCCATAAACATAAATAACTACCATGAACACAGCAATAATAATACGATAGACAGTTAATAGAAAATAAGGATAGGAAAATTTTTAATACAATAACCCACCAACACGTTCGGGAAAAACAAAAAATGCATTTACGTTTCTATGATATTAAAGTAATTCACAATGGAAATTATACCAAACGATTGAAGTATATGCGTAATAAAACACATCGAATAGAAATTTCTTGTATTCGCAACTATGGAAACCGACTTTTTACTACAAAGGCATAGGCTGCGATCCTATGGGGATCCAAAGTGTTAAGCCGCAACCCGGTATCAGCTAGTACAAGTTCTAAAGATTCACTGGGTTATTCAGACGAAATATATGTTAAACACAATAAATGACCGTTTTAGTTTGTGAAAAATAACAAGGTAAAAGATGTAGGTTTTAAAAACAGGATTATTTGCATGTAAAGACTACTAAAAAATTTTGTAGCTAGAAATGAAAGGTCTATCTTTTAAAATTAAAAACTATATATTTTATGACAAGGTTTGTAACACTTGTAGATTAACAAGCAACATCTATTTAAATGTACGATATAGTAAGTTAAAGGGTATAAAATAAATTTACTTAAAGGTAAGCAATATAAAAGCTTAATAATTAGATAATATTTGTACGGGGGAAGGACTACAAGAAAATTTTTAATCAATGAAAGATGGGGAAGAGAAGGTGTATTTACATAACTAAAAGTTAGATGACAGGTAGGAGTTTTAAGTTGATTATTAAGGGTAAAATTTACAATTAAATTCGTGTTATTTGTAAGTTAATGATGTTACCATTTGATATAATTTACATAAGATATTATAAGAAAGAGTTTTTGAAAAAAAACTGCTAATTGCGTTAGACAGGAAATTGTTTGGTTGCATTTTCGGTTTTAAGATAACAAAGATAATTTTAATCTATGATTATGTATACACCACCTGTAATAATATTGTAAATAAGTGAGAAATCAAGTTAAAAGATAGATATTTCGCAATTGACAGAGGTAGCGGGTCATGGTTATTCAGTAAATAATTGAAATTAAAGATATTGCTTTATACCCTTAAAAAAAAAATTTTAAAACACAGACTATTGATACAAAGCAACATTTTAGGTAGAAAAAATTAAAATATATAATGCAAAACTACTTTAGGTAGGGAACAAATAACTTAAGATAAGACAATCAATACCAAAAAATTACGTTAATTTATGCGTATGTAAGCAGGGTATTTACCGTTAATTAATCAACCTAAGAAAAAATGATTTTAAATCCACCCATGTTAAATATTTTAACGTGAAGAACGAACGTTTTTTCGATCGTTCATTATAACATAGGTTTTTAATTGGAAGGCTTGTATCATGAAAAATTAACAAAGGTTACGATAGGTAGGTAGTTTTTAAAGGCATCAGCAGTAATTTAAATTACCGTAGATATTTAAATATAAAAAAGGAACTTTCTGTCTTGCAGCAGCAAATTAAATGTAACTGAAAATTCTCGTATTTAAAGGAAAATGTAATTGAAACAAGATCTTTAGATTAAGACAAATGTGCTGTGAGGTTAACTCCTGACTCGTGCCCCTAATTATCTGGAAGTCATAAATGTTGTGACGTTCCTGAAAATTGTCCTCGGCTGCTCTACACTTGTGTTCTACACTAAAATTTTTTAAAATTAACACAGACACCTACCTGTTAAATCTAAAAACTCCCACTCAATATCATCATGCTGAAACCTAAATAGAAATTCACATCCTACAATACCACACTAAAAAATAACTCAATTCACAAAATATATCACACTCTATTAACGTGAGATCTATATTTACATGTTCAAAAAAGCATATCATTTCTTTATATGCACTCGTATTGTTAAGAATTTTATAATAGTAAAAAAACTATTCAGATCGATAACCCTTTTAAACACATATTTTTAATTAAAGCAAGAGGGTATTCCTCATACCTTACGTTAACCCTTTTGTTTTATCATGAGCTCATAGTAAAACTCTATAAATGTGCATACAACTTTACTGCATTACCAAATATCAAATAAGTCCTCTTTACAACATCGCATGGTTATCTGTAAATTAATTATTCTTAATTTTCAAAAATAAATTTCAATTTCATTTTAAAGTCTCTTAAATTTCAGTTCATAAAATGTATAGCATTAGAAAACACACCAAAACACAAATCAAAATAATCACAAAAACCATGGAAATATTCACCACCCAATGTTCTATATAATAGCCTACCTGGTAGCTATATTCTGAATGTAGTCCACCAACTAGCCCCTTGGAGATGCTGCCGTCCAGTATGTCCTCAGTCCATCAAATAACGCCCCGGTCGAATCACCATGTCTGCTGCTACTCCAAACTATCTTTCCAAAAATAATATACAACCAAAAATATTCAATCTTCAAATTTTCCTCCTCTTATTCCAAATTAAATTTAATACCCAAAAATCGGTGCTTTCATCATCCAAATAATCTTAATCTTTACTAATTTCGTGCATTCCAACAACACTATAACAATCTGTTTGTACTTACATACAAGATTAACTTTCACTTATATAACTTTTAAATAACTTTTCATCAAACTGTACTAATTCACTTGAAAGTAACTAGATGTGTCGACTGATGAAATTGACCGTTTCTGCAATTCTTAAAATTGTTTGTTAACCGCCTCGTATTCCAGCGAAAAAGCTCTAACAAATTTTGGTTTCGCGTGAATTTTGATAACAAAATACACAAATACTCGGTAAAACGCTTCCAACTGTCAACTGCCACTTTTAATTCCACAAATATTAGTCTCAACCGTTTAGTTGTTTCCCACTACTTCCATATTTTAAACTTGAACAAAGCATCTTTCATCTTGCTTGTACCTATAACTTCATCTCACGTATATGCCTCTACCCGCTGAATATTTGCCCTTCTTAATCTCAATCTGTCGTACGTATATCTATATCCTCCAATCACCTTGCTTGACTCCTTTCTCCCGCTTTCAACCGACGCGTGCCTGCTTATAAAATTCCTTAAAATTATTGATTTTCTTCCCCGCTACAATAAATTTATTCAAGTCTCCTCACAATACTAGCTCCGTGATTAACTTTATGCATCTCGCTTATATCTATACGTTTTTGTTCCTCCTTTGTTCTTTCATGACAGTTGTCTCTAGTTCCCTCCTATATTAGCTTCAGAATTAAAATCGATATCTTAACAAACATACTGCGTTTTATTTATGTGGTTTTGCTTAGTCCCTGTTGCAAATTGACTACGTTAATTTCAACGGTCGTCTGTTTTCTTGTAATCTATTAAAGTTTGTTTGTAGCAACGTTATCTAGAAATATATTTCCCCTCGTTATTTTGTTCTGTTGGGTTTAACCTTGGAAAAATAAGATTGCTATTTCAACACATATTCAAAGCTTTTATACTCCCGTATAACACTTAACTATAATTTAAATATGCTATACTGTTGCCCCATTATTATTAATTCTTATGCCCTAAATTTACATAAATACTATCTTACATCATTCCTAGCTAAATATCTATTAGCTAAGCTCTAAAATAACTGTTTAAAATATCCTAATTTCCTAAATGACTAATTTGATTTTCTAATATCTAGCTTAACCTTATGCCCTTGTGTATTCCTAATGAATCCTTACTTTCACGATAATATATATATATATATATATATATATTGCTATAATTATAGGGTTAATTTAGGGGTAGGTTAAGTCATAGGGGTCGTAGAATAAACAAAAGAAACTTCCAAATAACAAAAGCACATAATACAGATATTATAAGAATAAATAAGTCACTATACATATTGTTAGTTAAGCGCACACTGTATATAATAGTACAAGAGACTTAACGCATATCCAAGAGTAATTACGAGCAAAGATAAGATTTAAAAATGTAACGAAATGCATCAAAATTAAATCAACGGAAAACCTATATGAATTGGCTAGATAAATATTCAACAAGTGCGTTAAATATATCATCATATACGCAGGCTAAAATTATGCATTATTTGAATAAATCGTACGTGACATAAAGTATTGCATTTGTTTAAAAATCCAATTTAACTAGGAAATAAACAAACACCAAATTTATTTCTGTGTAGATTAGAATAAGCAAATAACAATGAATACGTGATTTATTGAAATAAAATTCTTGGAATTTCTCATTTAAATGTAATGGTATGTAAATGAATACGTGACAATTTAAGCGTTCTTCCAAGTATTTGAACTATACAATTGGTAAAATTTCCCGGAGTACACAAGAGATAATGTGACGGGGCGTAGCTCAGGGGGGTAAGCCTCCACCATATGAAACGTTTATTGTGACGCTTATGTGACGCGTCTCTGGTTTGTGTAACGTTACTAATTGAGGGTGCAAATGTAGCATCCTCTACGATCTGTGACGGGCAACCTTTATGGGGGTTCGTAGATTGGTTACCCTCACTGTGACCTAACTTAACTATCTCGGGGATCGTCTTACTCATACTACTTGCGTGCTCGGGGAATTAAATGAATAACGATTCGACAATACTAAATTAAGCGTTTAATAAAGCAAAGCATGACTCGTCATTTTACAGGCATAAACTATAATTGATTAAAGATCATTTTTCGTTTCATAAAGTCTATTACTAATTAGCGAAAGCATACTTATTAATATAATACAGCGTAATGAATATTTATGATTACAATTGAAAAACTTACATTATTTATATAAAAAAATCAATACTACTGAATTACTCATATCCATTGTGTCTTACCTATTTATCTTTTGTTAACATTTTGTCTGATTTATGTTTAATTGGTGTGTGAGGAAACGTTTCTGCTACTCCCCAATATTACCTCACTTTATAATAAAAATTTGTGTAATGCTTTTATCGTGATTATATTATATAGATTATCCAAACAGTTTTATTTACATTCTACAAAGTACTGAATAATTTAGACTTATCATTGCTGCTATGCTTATTCTTTTCTTTATTTCAGGTTTGCTTAACTATTTTTCTTGCAGGTATTGTCACTAACTCCTTACCGCCGTATACATTATATGTTAGTCTGCTTTCTACAACCCTCCCTAATTTCCGATTGAGCCCGGTCATTCCTTGATTTTCTTTGTGTTACGCACGGCTACGAACCAACGTGACATAACTTTGGCGCCCGAACAGGGACTGCCACGAATAACGTAACATATATTTTGGCGCATGTTATGCCATTTAGTAATTCATTGTCAGTTTGTTACGTTGCGTAATTAAAGAAAACAAAGAAATAACCGGCTCAATCGGAGATTAGGGGGTTGTTTCTTTGTTTTTTTTCTTTGTGTTACGCACGGCTACGAGCCAACGTAGCATAAATTTGGCGCCCAACGGGGCTGCCACGAATTACGTAACATAAATTTTGGCGCCCAACGTGGACCTGATTTTTTTTATTTGCTTCCTTTTTTTATTTGCTCTCGATTATTTTTTAGTTTGCTCTTGATTTCTTTAAATTTTTTTTTATAACCTTGATGTTTTCTGCCATTGACTTTTTTTTTTGGTGTATCGATTCGATTTTCTTTTCTACCTATATTGACTGGCTCTAATTTTTTTTGTGTAGTCTTGAATTTTTTTTTCCTCTTCTCGGTATATTGAAATTCTTTGATTTTAATTCCTTTTGTTGTTTTGTGAATTATCAGAGTTGTGTTTTCGCTGGTAATTTGGTTCTGGAAAACACTGGCGCCCAATTTTCTTTACACCACTTTTTTTTTCTTCACGTCACTTTCGCTACCTCACTTAAACATAATCCTTAATATATAATACTTATAATACTTAAAAATCTCATTTCATAATGGCTTATTGGCGTATGACGGTCAACCGGTTACGGAAGACTGAGCTCCAGTACGAATTATCTTCTCGTGGTTACACTCCTGAAGACAATGTGAACAAATTACGTAGATCCGTTCGAAGTGCTCTTAGCATCGAACGAGAGAAAAGGCTTTCCTCCATCCCTGTAAAAGCAGATTTTGATTCTGAATGTAGGGCCATCGAAGTCGCTATTCAAGAGTTAGAAACCTCACTTCCCCCCTTTGATGGTGATAAGTCCTCAGATACGTTTCGACGTATTAGTGCCTTGTGGATACATCTCGAGCGTCGTTGCGCACATTTGTCCCCAAAAGACGATGAGCAGAAAATACAACGTCAATTACTTCTTACGGTAAATAATCTCCGCCGCGACTATGATGAAAAGATTAAAAAGTTTCAACACCCTACTGCCACATCCGGTATCCCATTAGCTACGTCTAGTATTTTTCTTTTTCCTACTCCTCATGTAGACCCGGATGGACCCCCTATACTTACATCCGATTCCGAAGAGGAAGAGGAATCCGAATCCGTCCTTTCTAAGTCGTGTGGTGCTTCCTCCACACGTAACCGAATCTCGAAACTTGATCTGAAATTCTCAGGTGATTCTCTAACCCAAACGGTACATAGTGTCCTTGAAAGAGTGGAAGAGCTCCGGAAAGCCCGAAATATCCCGGAGAGTGAATTATTTGACTCCGCGGTTGAGTTGTTCGAATCCAAAGCGCTCTGTTGGTTCCGGGGTAATTGTCACCGTTGTTCCGATTGGACCTCACTATCTAGACTGCTAATACGTCATTTTGCACCCCCAGATTACTATCATCGGTTATTTGACGACATCCGAGCAAGGACACAGGACCCGTCGGAAGGTATTGTTGAATATTTGTCCTGCATGAGTGCATTGTTCAGGCGCCATGGGAGTGTACCGGCCGATGTACAACTTGATATAGTTTCTCGTAACCTGTCCCCTTTCTATTTAGCCCGGCTACCTACCGTACATTCTTGGGAAGAGTTGGAAAATGAGTGTCAAAAATTAGAATTAACAAAATTTAGGGTCCACAATTACGTACCCCCTAATAGAAATACCCACTCGTATGTGGAACCTGATCTAGCCTATAAACCAAACCCGCCGTTACCCTCTTTGGTCCAACCTCGTGGGTCTAATTTTTCTAAATCACACCCAACTCCCGCGAATAGAAATAATCTTTCTTCTATTCCTACTCCAGCTACCCCTACTACAAGTAAACAGGTCGTCTGTTGGAACTGAGGCCAACGAGGACACAAGTCTCTTTCCTGTACTAAACCTCAAATACTTCATTGCTATGGTTGTGGTAAACCTTATGTTACCCGTACCAATTGTACGAGTTGTAACAAGAATTTAAACTACCGATCGAGTCGCTAAGCCGAGAAACCGACCCGATTCCTTCTACAGTTGTCTCGGTACCTATTATTTCCTCAGAAAATCCTTTCTCTGGTCTTGATGACCGATCTAAATATGTTCTGGATTTTATTTTAGCTAGTTCTCGTGAGGACGACAGACCTTATTTTACTGTTACTATTTTCGACATCGAATTTAAGGGCTTGCTTGATTCTGGCGCTTCTCGTACTATTATTGGTGGTCCTGGTTGGGATATCCTCTATTCTCTTTCTTTGCCTTTGTCCCAAACGGAGATCCACAGCTGTACGGTAGCCAATGGTCAAGCTTGTGACATTCTCGGGTCACTTACTTTACCCATGTCGGTCGAAAATAAAACTATTCTTCTTGACGTCCTAGTCGTTCCTTCTATTTCTCAGTCTCTGATCTTAGGCATTGACTTCTGGAAATCTATGGGTGTTGTCCCAGATTTTCGAACGGGTCACTGGACTTTCGGTTCTTCTTCTACTGTCTCGATCAGCCACATCAATGCTCTTTCCGATCTGTCGATCATGCAACAAGCCGAATTGTCTCGTATAGTCCAACAGATGTTTCCTAAGGATGATAGTTTACCTTTGGGCTGTACTAATCTCATTGAACATCAGATCTGTACTACATCTAGTCCTATCAAGCAACGATATTATCCCATGTCCCCTACGGTACTTCGACATGTCAATCAAGCTCTGGATGAGATGCAAGAAAATGGTGTTGTAGAACCATCTAATAGCGCTTGGTCTAGCCCTATTGTTATGGTGCCTAAGAAAGATGGCACATATCGTTTCTGCATCGATTTTAGAAAGGTCAATGATGTTACAGAAAAAGATGCCTATTCCCTTCCTTATATTTCTACGATTCTAGACCGTCTTAGAGACGCAAAATTCTTAACTAGTTTGGACATTCGCTCTGCTTATTGGCAAATACCTCTTTCTTCTAATTCTAAAGCGATTACTGCATTTACGGTGCCTGGTAGAGGTTTATACCAGTTTACTAAAATGCCATTTGGTCTTCATAATTCTCCAGCGACATTTCAGCGACTTATAGATCGTGTGCTTGGTGCTGATCTTGAACCTTTCTGTTTCGCATACTTAGATGATGTGATCATCGCTATCCCTACTTTCGAACAACATTTGGTGGTACTACAGAAAGTGCTTTTTCGTTTAAATTCTGCAGGTCTTACTCTTAGCAGAGATAAATGCATTATATGCCGACCGGAACTCCGTTATCTGGGATACGTAGTAAATCGTCATGGACTCCATGTCGACCCAGAAAAAGTTTCGGCCATTCTTAATCTTCCTCCTCCTACTACTGTAACTGAAGTACGACGCATAGTTGGTATGTGCTCGTGGTATCGTCGCTTTATCCCAAATTTTTCTGCTCTTACTGCTCCAATTACTGCTTTGACTAAGAAAAATTCTAAATTTGATTGGTCTTCGGAGTGTCGGCGGGCGTTTAAGCTGCTGAAGGAACACTTGGTAACGGCTCCAGTGATGAGTTGTCCTGATTTTTCTTTGCCCTTTACTATACAGACTGATGCCTCTGATTTTGGTCTGGGTGCTGTGCTGACTCAACAACAGGGTGATGACGAAAAAGTCATTAGCTACATTAGCTGTTCTCTTAAAAAGGCGGAACGCAACTATAGCGCCACCGAAAAAGAATGTCTTGGTGTTATATGGGCAATTGAGAAATTTCGCCCCTATATCGAGGGTTCTCACTTTACTGTGATCACGGATCACCACTCGCTTATCTAGCTGAATAATCTACAAAGCCCCAACGGTCGTTTAGCTCGTTGGTCTGTACGACTTCAACAATATAACTTCACCATCGTACATCGTAAAGGTAAAGAAAACATCGTCCCCGATGCCTTATCTCGCTCAGTACCTAAAATTGACTTAATTGATGACTTTCCTAAATCTTCTATTACTCTGCCAATTTTGGATCCTTGGTATCTTAAACTACGGACTCGTGTTAATTCCAATCCTAAACTATACAGTAACTGGCATGTGGAAAACGAATTACTATACAAACATGTCAAATCTAAACAGTCTTTGCTCCAACCTCCTCAAGACGATTGGAAGTTAGTGGTTCCCAGCGAACAACGGAATAGGGTTCTATACGAAAATCATGATCTACCTACTTCAGGTCACCCTGGTGTCCACAAAACTGTCTCTAAAATTTCCATGCGTTACTATTGGCCTAAACTTAGAGCCGCTGTTGCTCGATACGTCCGTCGTTAAAATTTGCTCTGCACACAAAGTCGAACAAAAGAAACGTCCTGGCTTTATGTCTCCTCGTGCTACTGCCACTCGTCCTTGGCAAGTCTTATGTACTGATATTGTCGGACCTCTTCCTAGATCCTCTAAAGGTAATTCTTTCATTTTAGTTGTTGCCGATTGTTTTACAAAATATGCTTGTTTCTTTCCCCTACGTGCATCTACGGCCGCTGCTGTTGCTCGAACCATTGAGGAAAATATTTTCCTGGTGTATGGTACTCCTCAGTATCTAATTGCGGACAATGGGGTACAATTTCGTAGTAATATTTTCACTAAACTCTGTGATTCTTATCGAACAAAAATTCTGTTTAATGCTCGCTGTCATCCTCAGGCGAATCCGGCCGAACGTATTAATAGGGTCCTGAAAACTATGATTTCTTCTTACGTTTTTGATAATCAACGTCTGTGGGACGTTAATTTAGCAAAAATTGGTTGCGCTATTCGAACGCTTAAACATGAGGTTATTGGTTACTCCCCGTATTTTGCGCTATATGGTCGTGAACATGTTCTCTACGGCGATCATTTTCGGAAAACCTCTTGAGCCTGATGATGTTCTTATGGATCCCGAACGTCCTATTCCTCCTACTGACTTAGTCAAATTTGAGTCACTTCGTGAAGAAATTTCGAAACGCCTTTCCTTAGCATACAAGAAAAATGCTAAACACTACGTCGTCCCTTAACTTTATCTCCTGGCGATCGCGTGTGGAACCGCAATTATGTTCTTTCGGATGCTACTCGCTACTTCAATGCTAAACTTGCTCCCAAATATGTGGGTCCCTTTACTATTAGAACTAAACTTTCTCCGTGGACCTATATCTTAGCGGATGATTCTGGTAACGATCTGGGTACTTGGCATATTAAGGACCTCAAACCCGATAAAACTTTAGATCCTCCAGACATTGATCCTGAACCTCCGGATCCTAAAGGGCTCCCTACGGCCGATTCTATTTTGACCCCTACGTGTCGCTATCCCTAATGACTTGTAATTTTTTTTGGCTTATTGGTCTTGTGTTTTCTCTGATAAGCTTGTGTCCGAAAACACTGGCGCCCATTTCGTATTCCTATTCATCTTTTTGTAGCTAGCCCATCCCGTGACTTTTTCTTCTGGCTAGTTCTACCATTTGTTCACTATTTGACTATTATAGTCGCTTGCTACATCCATTCCTTGAGGTAGGCTTCAGATCTATTTTCTTTTCCTTTAGGTATTTCGACTTGGTCGCTTTTGTAGGTCTGTTAGCCATACTTTGCTTGAGTAATCGTTTCATACGAATCTGTGTTACCTCAGTTGGAAGTATTCTAGAGGGTGTACTAGTTTGCCTTTGCCCTTTACTCTGTCTTGGCTCTTTCTTTGCTGCACACTTGAGGTTGACAGTTGTGTCGTCTAGTTGGTTTGCTACGAGTTTTCTTCCTCGTTTTTTTTCTTTCCTCTTGGTTTCCCCGCGAGAAGCCAAAACTTTTCTTTGAGGTGGAGAACAGAAATGTCCCTTTTGGAGACATCCGTCTTTTGACGTTTTTGGAAGTAGCTAAGACCTTTAATCCTCATTGGGTGTTTACTTAATGCTTTCTTTACCTATTCTGTCGTTGTTGGTTACGATGGATGACTTTGTCTTCTTTTGAAAAAAAAAATGTTTTTTTTCTTATACTGGTGTTGGTCCTTCAAACCGGATAAAAATAATTTTTTTGTTTGGTTCCTTGTCTGTCGTTTTTCTTTTTTTTCTTTCACCCCGACGTCTTTATTTTGCTAGGGGGGAATTTGTAACGTGCCTTTTCGATAGTGTAACATTTTACGCTATACTCAATTCTTATAATACATCGTTTTTGGATCGCTGTTTGTATCAAGTAAATACTTCAAAATAATTCAGAATTGTATGCAATTTAACTCGTGTGTATTAATTAAAAGTAGATTAATTGAAGCTTGATTTTCATTAATTATAAATTACATCGTTCTTGGCTTGCCGTTCTTATAAATTTTGTTCCTTAATGTATTATCGAAGTTGAGATAATAGACGATAAGAGGCTATGGTAACAACTATTGAATATGAACAGATTAGAGGGCAGTGTAGTTCTGATTACATTTGAAGAAAGTATGCTTTATAGGTAACGTGTTTTGATTAACCACAAGTGCGGTTGTAAGGTGATTGACGGACGTGTTTTAGCGATGCGCGTTACTCTACTAATGGTTTCTTGTTGCTTTTCTGTTAGAAATAAAAGGAGTAGAACTTGTCGTGCGTTTTACGGAGCATTGACTTAGTATTACGCGTGCTTTACTAATGGTGTTTTTAGTTGAGTTTCTTTTGAAATAAAAGTTGTAGAACTTGCTTGCTAAACTTGACCGATTCTTCTTGGGATTAATGTGTGTGCGATCTAGTGTCGTGGTCCCCTTTGTTTATCAGGTCAGGTTTTAAACTCCCTAAAACATTTGCAAAATGAAATTGCAGAAGTGTTTAACTCATTCCGTATTAATGATATGTTGAATTTACTTTGCATTTAATAAGTAAATAAAATATGAACGTACATTTTTTTAAAGGCGAGATTGTGAGAGTGACCGTGTTTTTAAATGTTTCCCCGTATTCAAACAATGCCTTTACCAACTGAAATTAGCTTCAGAAGTTGACGAAGTTCTTTCTGCTGAAGCAGATCCGCAATACGAAAACTTCTTGACGGATGTTTGGATCGGAATTATACTAACTTTAATTGTTCTTAGTTGCGTGCGTTGCATGTGTTCCTGTCGGTTGTACCACAAATTCCACCCCCGCGAATAGACTGTGAATCTTTGCCAAGCTACACCAGTGCATCCGGCTTACCAAGCTATCAGGAGGCTTTCGATCAGTTACAGAAAGTAAAAGAACAATCTGCAGTTGATAGTAGAGTCAAGTTTCAAGTTGATAATGGGATGGAACCATGGACACCCCACACTCCACCAACTCCAACTGCAAGGCTATTAGTAGCCGAGTTAGTCCAACTCTATAGACACTCTTCCGGTGCTCCTGGTTGTGTAAGTTGAACTATTTCATACTTGTTATTACTTTAATTATCTATCCGTTGGTTTTTCAATATTCTTTGTCGTGTTGATACCTTTTACAATAGACTTGCCTGCTATTAAGAAAAAAAAGAAAGAAAAAAAAATCAATACTACTGAATTACTCATATCCATTGTGTCTTACCTATTTATCTTTTGTTAACATCCCTCCCCAATATTACCTCACTTTGTAATAAAAATTTGTGTAATGCTTTTATCGTGATTATATTATATAGATTATCCAAACAGTTTTATTTACATTCTACAAAGTACTGAATAATTTAGACTTAGAAATTTCTGCTATGCTTATTCTTTTCTTTATTTCAGGTTTGCTTAACTATTTTTCTTGCAGGTATTGTCACTAACTCCTTAACGCCGTATACATTATATGTTAGTCTGCTTTCTACAACCCCCCCTAATCACCGATTGAGCCCGGTCATTCCTTGATTTTCTTTGTGTTACGCACGGCTACGAGCCAACGTGACATAACTTTGGCGCCCGAACAGGGACTGCCACGAATAACGTAACACGTTGTTCTCATTCATGTTAATCTTGAAACTGATTAGCGTTTGCGTCTTGTGTGTGGTTGCTTGCTCATACTGATGAGGTTGTACTTTCCTGGTAGCTTATGTGTGAAACTTCCTATGAGCGATTTCTAACCTATTAATAAGAAAATGAATAATTAATAATAAATGGAACTTTGAAAAATAGTACACGTAACAATAAGACAAATAGTGTCGCCCCAACACGCAAAAACAACGAATAGCAAACAAAGAGGCAAGGCCTATAAATACGATAACATTTGAGCAACGAGTTAGTATACATTTTGAACTGGGCTGTCACGATACTCAAAAGTGCTAAATTATTCACGTAACCAGTTAAACGAAAGTAAAATGAAAATCATTTTATAAAAGTGTAAAAGTTGTGTTAGTGAGCCGATCTATTATAGACGTAACTAAACAAAATTTAGTAAAATTATACAATTTCTAAAATAAATAAAACAGGGCTCTGGAGACTGCTCTGGAGACGACCCTGGATATTACCTCCTGTTAAATTAATTTTAGTAATCACTGACATGGTAAATGTTCTATTACATCTTTTTGTTAATTACGGAGATGGAAAACCTTTTATTGGATTAGCTTATGAGATTTTGAATAACGATTTGGATAGTCTTTTGGTTTTGATGTCAACTTCCAAATTCGACTCTAAATGTTCAGGCTGGGCACGAAAACTTTTGGGGATGCAGAGAAACTACTGAACCACTCCAGGTTAGACATATTGATATAATTTATTTCTGTAAACTGTTTTAATTCAATATTTTTTCGCAAGTGTAAGAGTCAACAAAACCGGAGTTTCTTTGATCAATTTATGAAAGGTAATAGGCATCTTGAAACGTTTCAAAAGGTTTCTAAATATAACAAAAGGCTCGTTTTGCTGGCTTCAATTTCTTAAATCTGGTATATGTAAATATTCTGAAAAAGGGGAAAATTTTAAAAAGGTTGTAAATATTTAATCATTATATTGTGTATTGTAGAACTGCTTTATTTAATTGAATCAGCTAGATGAGGAAAATAAAATCCA
Source organism: Platerodrilus igneus (assembly GCA_036346225.1). Taxonomy (NCBI): domain Eukaryota; kingdom Metazoa; phylum Arthropoda; class Insecta; order Coleoptera; family Lycidae; genus Platerodrilus; species Platerodrilus igneus. The sequence continues at coordinate 282,942 of JARFIW010001668.1, forward strand.
TAACTTAACATTCCACATCATAAGTGCTTGATTAATAAAAATGGGATAACACAGCATTTATGGTATGCCTATCGTAGAGGCCTAATATAAAGAAATATCATAGCATTTTTGTACGCCCAAATCGGGGGCGAAAAACTAACACAGCATTTTATGACGCCAAAAGTCGTGGGGCGAAAATATCATAGCAATATATATATATATATATATATATATATATATATATATATATATATTATTTATATATATATATATATATATATATATATATATATATATATATTTATATATATATATATATATATTAATGTGACAGGTAGGTGTAAGCAATTGTAAATAGATCAAGGACGTAGTGATGTAAGGACCCTGTGTATAGAAAACCATAATTTATTTTTTCGCTTCAAATTAATTAGCTTAAAATAAAACGAACGTATTATAATATACGCTCAAATCAATAATTTGTATACTTTAATTTAATTCAAAGTTGGGTAGTATTAAAGCTTTGCAGTACAGAGAACATCAATAATTTAGGCGCGTACATTTATTTAACATAGCATACGGTAATAAATTTCGAAGAAGCTACAAGCTTAGATATTGGAAAATACGTTTAAAACCGTCGAGTATTTCAAAGACAGATGAGTGAAATAAATAAACAATTCTTGAAAAGCCAGGATGCGATAAAAATAATTCTTATTAGTTGTATAGTAACGGACGACGCAAAAGTTAACAAACAGCATATTATTTCGAAACAAATCAATACAATTCTGAGACAGACTATAGTTAATACACAACAAAGAAAGATGAAAGATAGCAGGTGTTTTAAGGACAAATAGATCCAAGCACGTAATCAACGAGTATATTTGTAGAGGCTAATACAAAAGCGCAGACGCAACAGGTTCACGTCACAGAATATCGATTTTTGAAGGCATGCAGATAGGAAAGGGGAAAATTTACCGCGAACAATATTAGTATAGTGGGACGGCAAGTAAGATGGAAAACATGGGATAGAGAAAGGCAAGAGAATGAACGCGCACACAAGAGGCGGGTTATATTTGCATGAACGTTATGGTAAGGGAAATTTTCAGAGAATATTTCAATCGTTATGTTTACCGGTTAGTTGTTCGTGGTAAAAGCGGATTTTTGCAGGCTGTTTCTAATTTTTGGACGACGGTTACGAGAGAATTTCTAGAAATGAGTGACGATTTGTCAATTTACGGGAAATACGAAAATACGTACTACTAAATGGGGGAAGAAGGTTATATAAACGAGGTTAGAGGTAGTAAAGGCTCTCCCTTACTTTCGAAGTCCACTACTAGAACATCCTAGCTTACAACACGTGATAAGTGAAGTCCGATAAGTGTTATAAGTGTTTAATGCACAAGTAAGTGCACAGTAATTTTAAAACAGAGTCAACCGTAATATAGTAGTATGATGAAAGCAGGATGATTCGTAAGTAGGTTATTTACAATTTGAACGAAGGTGCTTGAGGCTTATTGAGTGAAAGGTGAGTTGATGTTTGGATTTGGATGAAATTAATAATTATTTGGATGAAAAACAAATTGGTTTTGGAATGTTTTTTTTTAAATAAAAACCCACAATATGGAATGATCCTGGAACGAGCAGTCGAGTTGAAGGTTACTACATAGATGTTGTTATGGAAGAAGAATACTCTGCAAGTTACGATTTCTGCTTGGTTAAACTGTGGTGCTGGAGTAATTTAATTTAAACTGTTTGTGATTGGTGTTTTATTGATAAAAATATTTATGAACTGAAAATGATTAATTAACCTAAAATAAAAGACCATTCATTATTCTGTATTATAAATCAGAGGGGATAAAAGCTTGGGGAATATGCTATATGATGTAAGAGGTAAACGGGTCTGTGTTTAATTTTCAGTGCAACAATTTAAGCACATAGATAAAAGGTTTATACTGAGCTCACCATAAACCAGAAAAAATGCAATTAAGGTTTCAGGATAGGCCCATCTACTTTCAACTAAGATAATGAAGTGTAGAAAAGTATAAAATTGAGGAAATACTAAATTGAGTTATTTTGATACAGAGTAAAATTATAAAGATGTTTCAAGGATTCATGTTGTAAATATTGAGATGGCGAATTAAAATTTTATCTTGTTCGAATAAAAGATTGTATGGTGTGTTGAATTATTTGGTTATTCTTTTATTATTAATTTCAAAAGGTGATTGGGAGTATGAGTATTGGTGATAAGTATCTTTGAAGAAGCTGGGTTCAGAGCCAGCCGTGGCATAGCAATTTGGAAATCTTTTTCAGAGGAGTATAAAACAGAACTTATAGGAATCATAGGGTGGATTACTAATGTTAGTTAGAAAGAAAATTAGTCGTGTTTCAAATTTTATTTTCAGCACTATAATTTATGGCGCCCAATTTGTGAGGCATGAACTAGCGGCTTAACCACAAAGGACTCTCAGTAAACTTATGGCTTCCCAACGGAGAGGCTTGAGTAGTTAGAGCCACAACTTCATAGAAATTATGTCAGCCCAACAGTGGGGCACGATTGTTTAGAGCAAACCACCTCGGAATAATGGCTCCCAACGCTGGGGCTCGATTTTCATAGGAATATATATATATATATATATATATATATATATATATATATATTACTCATATTTAGACCAGGGTAGAAAATTAATTAATTACAGCAAATAATTTTAATCACCGTGTATAAGGAATTTTATTAGATAATACGCTTTATTAAAAAACCGTGGAGAATAAAAATTCATTCGTTTCATTAAAAATAAGAGATTTAAATTATTTACAAGACGCTTTATATAAAATGAAGCAGTATTAAAATGCTCAACGTGTAATTTAATTATTCCGAGGAAAGAAACAAATGGAAATTACGTGCAAAATTTATATTAATTGATTCAAGTTTGGGTAACGGGTATTAAACAAAGTGTACAAATAACAATTGAATATTTAATTAGGATTCACTAAAAATGAAAGGGTAGAAGTCAATTTTAGTTGGAGTTAATTGAACCATTATTAATAATAAGCATAAAAGCCTGTGAAAATCCAAGATTAAAATACCATTAAATAAAGCTCTGAGAATTAATAATGCGATTGAACACCTGCGTATTTAAAAGGCTCGTTCTGCGTAAATTTTGCAGATAACAAATGGTTACAGAGAATTTTGGAGAAACCGTGGCTTAATATTCACGGGAAGGCGCGATACGGGGTTATTTAACCCAGATAAGAATACACGTGGAGTGAAATAATCGATAATAAAGAATATCAATTTGCACCAATAAGAACAGGTTAGATAGAGACGGACAATATGCGCAAGACAGAGACACGAATAATTAAAGGCAGGATTGGAGCAACGTCACGAGGGTCACGATTGGTTGAAAATAAGATGCAGATACGAAGTGTAAACGTAACGATTTCGATACAAAATTAATTAGTTATTCTCGGACATGTTTGCGTGCCGTGTGAGAACTTCTGAGATTTTCAACTGGCGCGAGTGCAAGTTTTGGAGAACCGACGCACAGGCGGTCGAGATGGGAACATAGTATACGAAATTCTAGAAACTGGCCGTTTTGGGGACAAGACCGACAGACAGGCTAACCACTATTTAAACCCGTGTTGATAGGAGTGGGGCTCTCTTAGATTTTGATTATTTGATGCTTTAAAAGCTCTCTTAGATTTGATTATTCAATGTTTTAAAAAGCTCGAGTAGATTTTGATGATTCAATATTTTAAACAGTTTGCTTGTATATTTTAGTGATTATTAAATACTTCAAAAACAGTTTGTTCTTTACGTGCTACGATACAAGGTAATAAAATCTAGTAATATTTGCGAGTTTTACTGTACCAATTATTCAAATTTGTAACGTGCAATGAATAAACACAAGTAGACAGTTTTGGCGTATAGCGCGAAAGAAGTATGATTTTCTTTGCTATTTTTCGGTGGTGTTAATAATCAAATGTTATTCGTAATCGTGATTGGATCCACAACACAAGATTTGGATATACTTAAATGAGTTCCTGAGAAGCTCTGAAACAATTTTAGATGAATGGTGGTGTAGAAAATTTGATAAGCGTTCAGAATTAGAAGCCGTAAACATAACCCAGTTGGAATGGTGAAATTAACAAGGACGATGTACATTGAAGCCACTCGTGCAGTAACCTTCAGGTAACTTATGCTTTGTTGTTCCATTTTGATGTTTTGGTGTGTTATAACTTTATAATTGGTTTACTTAAAATGGACAATAGTGAATTTGTACTAACAACAAAATTTTAATTTTAAGGTGAAATTTTCTTGTTTAGGTAGAAAGGAGTATTTAGTATTTTTGTTCTTGATTATGATGAAAATTTGGGTTGTCTTTGAGCTCAATTAGACGAACCTGGTTAATTAACGTAAAGGGGTGGAAGATGCTCCTTTTATTCAGACTCAGGTCTGCTAATATTGTTAAATTAATTAGTAGGCATCCTACGAGGACTTTAATTCTGGATGCAAATTTAAAATGATGACAAATTTGATTTTGAAATTTTATGATACTGAGATTTATGCTGAAATTTAATTTTAAAATTTTAATGTATTATAAATATTGATGTAAATAGAGTTAACGTTGATGTTTGTGGTAGGAATGTATTTGTTTTTTTTATGAATGAGGATGAAAGTTTTAATTAGGTAAGCAGCCGAGGCGGAAAGAGACAAGAGGCGATTAATTCAAGAGGTTTCACAGCATTACATGACGCCCAATCTGTGGCGCTCGATTCAGAAAGCGTAGTTCCCGGATTTTGGTGGTTTCACAGCAATATATATATATATATATATATATATATATATATAATTGATTATAATTATGTTTGTGGGTATTAGGTCTGCTGGGGTAAAAGAAAACTCTTTTTTATGGCCTAAATTTTCGCATATATTTAATGCTTTGTCAAAGGCGATAACTAAAAAGTAATACAACTATAATAAAGACACTGGTAGTAATAAGCGTTACTTACATTGAGATTAATAAAAATTGCTTCCATAAATAAATTTAAACTAAGTTCCTTTATATAATCTTATAAAATTGAATTGGATAAAAAAATTTTTTAAGTATAAATAAAATATTGGCTTGACATAAATAAAATTTTTGACAGAATGTTAATTAATAGTTGGAAAAGTTGATTTTGCTAAAGAATTAGAATAAAAAAAGAAACGTACTTGTGTAAATAAGCGGTGTTATATATTCACATGTATATCTGAATATCATGTAAATGTATATGAATTAATATACATATATGTATACTCTTACACATAAATACATTTTTAAAGATATATATTCATGTATGTAAACTAATTTTCTATATAGATGTGCAAACATACACACAGACACGTATAATATATACATACACGCACATACATGTACCAAAACATATACATACACATACACATAAACACACATATATACATATATATATATATATCATATATATACACATATACATACATATACATATACATATACATACACACATACATATATACACATACACACGCATATCCATATACACACATACATACATATATAAACAAACATACAAACACACATATATACATATAAACATACTATATAAATCCAAACAAATATAAAATTAAAAAAAATAAAGAGAGAGAGAGAGAGAGATATGTAAATGGTAATTAAATATGATTTGTTTTAAATTTAAACTTAAATTTTAAAAGATAAGAGTATATGCAACTAAGATTATCTATATCCTTTTTATTATTTAATGTTTTTGAGTTCATGTAAATGTGACACATTTCCAGAAATGTTCTTTTTGATTTATTCTGTTCAATTTGTAAAATTGTCGGATTATTAAAATCTATTTTATGTTCTTTGTCTAAGACGTGTGTTGTGAGGGCGCAAGCTTTTGGTTTTACTCTTATATCGCTTTTGTGTTGTGTTATCCTTTGTTTTAAATTTTGAGATGTTTGTCCTATGTATATATGATCACAATCTAGACAATTTAATTTATATATTACGTTTCTTTGATCTAAATGGTTGGTTTTATCTTTAATTTTTGAAAATAATTTATGTATAGTGGTTACATTTCTTTTTGCAATTTTAATTTTATTATCTTTAAATATTTTCATTAGTTTCTCAGTTAAGCCTTCTATGTAAGGAAGAGATTTGTAACTTTGTACTAGGTCGTTATTAATAAGTTTGTTTGATTCTTTATTTTTATTATATTTGCTTCCTTGATTGAACAATAAATTATTTATTAAGGAACTCGGATAGTCATTTTCTTTTAAAAGTTCTTTAAGTATTTTTAAATTTTTTTGGTATAAAGAAGGATGTGAAATTCGTTTAATTCTAGATTTTAATTCTAAAATGAAGTTAACTCTTATATTAAATGAATGATAAGAATGATAATTTAAGTATCGACCCGAGCTACTAGGTTTGATATACCAATCAGTGATAATTTGGTTGTTGTTTTGTCTGATTACTAGTGAATCTAAAATGGGACTGAATTATTGGTTTCTACTTCTATTGTAAATTTGATATTTTTGTTGTATTTATTAAATGCTTCTAAAGTGTCGTTTATTTTATCCTTAGGAATAGCTGTCAGAATGTCATCTACAAACTTTTTTATAAATGGCAACTCGAATGAAAGGCTGGGTATGACGTTATTTAAAAGTGTATTCATTACAATTTCAGCTATAACGGGGCTTAAATTGGATCCCATGGGGCAACCGGTAATTTGCTGGTAAAATATTTTATTATATCTAAAGTAACTATTTGTAAAAATAATAATAATAAATAAATACAACAAAAATATCAAATTTACAATAGAAGTAGAAACCAATAATTCAGTCCCATTTTTAGATTCACTAGTAATCAGACAAAACAACAACCAAATTATCACTGATTGGTATATCAAACCTAGTAGCTCGGGTCGATACTTAAATTATCATTCTTATCATTCATTTAATATAAAAGTTAACTTCATTTTAGAATTAAAATCTAGAATTAAACGAATTTCACATCCTTCTTTATACCAAAAAAATTTAAAAATACTTAAAGAACTTTAAAAGAAAATGACTATCCGAGTTCCTTAATAAATAATTTATTGTTCAATCAAGGAAGCAAATATAATAAAAATAAAGAATCAAACAAACTTATTAATAACGACCTAGTACAAAGTTACAAATCTCTTCCTTACATAGAAGGCTTAACTGAGAAACTAATGAAAAATTTAAAGATAATAAAATTAAATTGCAAAAAGAAATGTAACCACTATACATAAATTATTTTCAAAATTAAAGATAAAACCAACCATTTAGATCAAAGAAACGTAATATATAAATAAAATTGTCTAGAATGTGATCATATATACATAGGACAAACATCTCAAAATTTAAAACAAAGGATAACACAACACAAAAGCGATATAAGAGTAAAACCAAAAGCTTGCGCCTCACAACACACGTCTTAGACAAAGAACATAAAATAAATTTTAATAATCCGACAATTTTACAAATTGAACAGAATAAATCAAAAAGAACATTTCTGGAAATGTGTCACATTTACATGAACTCAAAAACATTAAATAATAAAAAGGATATAGATAATCTTAGTTGCATATACTCTTATCTTTTAAAATTTAAGTTTAAATCTAAAACAAATCATATTTAATTACCATTTACATATCTCTCTCTCTCTTTATTTTTTTTAATTTTATATTTGTTTGAATTTATATAGTATGTTTATATGTATATGTGTGTTTGTATGATTGTTTATATATGTATGTATGTGTGATATGGATATGCGTGTATGTGTATATATGTATGTGTGTATGTATATGTATATGTATATGTATGTGTATGTGTATATATGTATATATATATATATATATATATATATATATATATGTATATGTGTGTTATGTATGTATGTATATGTTTTGGTACATGTATGTGCGTGTATGTATATATTATACGTGTCTGTGTGTATGTTTGCACATCTATATAGAAAATTAGTTTACATACATGAATATATATATCTTTAAAAATGTATTTATGTGTAAGAGTATACATATATGTATATTAATTCATATACATTTACATGATATTCAGATATACATGTGAATATATAACACCGCTTATTTACACAAGTACGTTTCTTTTTTTATTCTAATTCTTTAGCAAAATCAACTTTTCCAACTATTAATTAACATTCTGTCAAAAATTTTATTTATGTCAAGCCAATATTTTATTTATACTTAAAAAATTTTTTTATCCAATTCAATTTTATAAGATTATATAAAGGAACTTAGTTTAAATTTATTTATGGAAGCAATTTTTATTAATCTCAATGTAAGTAACGCTTATTACTACCAGTGTCTTTATTATAGTTGTATTACTTTTTAGTTATCGCCTTTGACAAAGCATTAAATATATGCGAAAATTTAGGCCATAAAAAGAGTTTTCTTTACCCCAGCAGACCTAATACCCACAAACATAATTATAATCAATTATCGAAAAGGAGGTCGTTAATCCAAAATATATATATATATATATATATATATATATATATATATATATATATATTTATATATTGCTATGCTATATCGTTGTTGGTTTTCAAGCCCCTACAATGGGTGCCTTTTTATTGCTATGACTATGAAATGCTTTACGATTGAGCGTTATTTTTATTGCTATGATATAGATTTTTTAGTTGTCAAAATCCACGTTGGGCGCCATTTTTATTGCTATGATATAGCCTTTTTGGTTTTCAAGCCCTTACGATTGTTGCCTTTTTTATTGCTATGAAATGCCCTACGATTGGCCGTACCATTTAATTGATATGATATTTACTTTACGATTGGGCGTACCATTTTTATTGCTGTGATATTTTTATTTGATATGATATTTACTTTATCCTTTAAGCCCCAATGTTGTACGTTATATTTTATTTGTTTACCACGACTAGCTCACTGAATGCTCTACTTCCTAATAAATCTTATTTTACTCTTTAAATGGATTCAAATAAAGCAGTTCAAAATCACACAGTATAATAATTGATAATATGTACAATGTTGTGTAACCTCAAAATTTTCCCTTGTATAGAATATTTACATTTACCACATTTATGCTTTCCTGAAAGCCAGCAAAAATATCTTTTAATTACTCTCAAGTATCTTCGAACGTTCTAGGACGATCTTCCTATTTTCATATTTTCAAATGACCTTCTTGATGACCCTTACAAATACATAATGTACAGCAAATATTAAATTTGAAATAGTCTTTAAATAATAAAATGTTTAAAAATCGCTAACCTGGAATAGTCACTAGAGTTCCCTCATAGTGTCCGTGGTCTGCATCCCTTGTTGTGTCCGCTTTACTTATTGGTCAGAATTATCCACTTTTGATTTCTGATATTTTTCCTCGATTTAACTTTGAGTACCCTTTTGATTTCACTTTCAGACGTATTTTTAGATTTGCGTTAAGGCTTAGATCTCGACATGAACATCGACTCAACAAAAACCGTCTCAACGAAAGTGGTATCAAGAAAATGCCGTCTCAATAAAATGACATCAGCAAAAACCGTCCCAATAAAAGCCGCCTCAACAAAAGCCGTCCCAATAATAGCCCTGTTTTGTTAAATATTAAAAATAAATTTAATTAATTGTTGAACTTACGTCTATTTGTAGATCGGCTTATTTTCGTTGCACAATTTCTCACTTTTAAATTTTACATATTCTGAATTTTGTTTCACTAATTAATTACGTAACTTTCTACTGCATTTGAGCATAATTAGTGCCTGGTTGAAAATTAACTAAATGTTTATTCATTTCCTATTGTATTTATAAACCCTTCCCACCAATCGTTTCCATTGGCGTGTTTATCGATTAAGGCTTGTACTTTGCCTTATCTTTGACAGAACTTAGCATTTTCTCAAAATCCCTGTCAAATTCTAGGTTGACAATGCTTTCTCAGTCACGTAAGCGTTCTGCTATATTACAGTATTTTGTTAGGATTTTCGATTATTGCTTTAATCTAGTCACATATTTAATGTTTGTCGTTTAAAAGTCCAAAACTTATCATATAATTGACCCGCCTAGTGTTTATTTGTTTGTTACAGAATGTTGGTTTTATGAACAAATGTATTCTTTGTAGTCACGTATTTAGTGACGTATTAAGATGCGTTTGCATATGAATGCGTTGATATTTTCGACGTAGTTATTAAATATTTGGAATGCCAATTTATCTTTGTTTTCCGATAATTTTATTTGATGCAATTAGTTGCTTCTAAAATCTTATCTTTACTGGTAAATTATACTTAAACATATTATATAACGCACACATTACTATTCTAATTAATTAATATCGGATTATTACTAAAGGAGCTTCTTTCTCATGTATTAGATCAAATATTCTTTTTTATACAGTGTCCTCATAATTGACTTTTTGTATAATAGTAGATTTACTCCTATAATTGAAAGAATTATTTGATTTTCTTAAAGTTAAAGTTATCTATATCTATTCTACGACCCTTAAACTACCCTCTTATCATAATACTGTATACCCTGTATATTTTTTTAAAAAACTACTCTACTTGAAATTGTCTTTACGTCAATATGCCACAACCAATGATTTCTTGTCAGAATGCGCTAAATAACTCAAATAATAAAATTCCAATAGCAAACTGTGATTGTTGTTTATTTACTGTATAAATTAATAAATTGGAAATTTTTTAATACATACATCTGAAAATAATAGCTAACAAGAAAACTAATTATCTTAGTAAATGTTTAAATTGTTCACCATTACACTCTAAACATTTATTAACTCGAATAATTAAATTTTTTCTAGCATCTTGCAACACGACCGGAGTAATTAGTAAGCAAGCTGCTCTTAGTTTTGCAATTAACTCTTCAAGATTTTGAACGGGTAGAGTTAGAATACACTAGGTCTTTTAAAAACCCCCAAACAAAGAAGTCGAGACCTGACAATTAAGGTGATCGGGGAGGCCACAAAATCGGTCCCCTATTACAGATCCAGTTCTGATCAAACTCATTATTTAAATCAATTGTAACATTGATTCCATTATGTGGTGGAGCGCCTGATACCTGGGGAAATATCATCTAAGAAATCTTGAAACGAAGTTTGCAAGAGCATCAAATATCTATTTTGGCTTAAACTACCATTAAAGAAATACGGACCCCAGTATGCGATCACCTACTACACTTATCCAAACATTCACTGAAAATCGTTCTTGTGAACGCGTTTCAACAAATTGCTAAGAATTTCTATCATTCCAATAATGTGTATTTTTTCTGTTAAAAATACCATTTTTATGAAAGTTAGATTCATCAGTCCAAATTATACTGTCTAAAAATTCTCTTCCTACATTCAATATACATATACAAAAACCAACTCGGCTGTTGGGATCATTGGGATGTATTGTTTGAACCAAACGCATCTTAAATGCTTTCATTGATTGACGCCTCAAAACATTAAAAATCTGTCTTCTTGAAACGTTTAATTCAGCTGCAGCTTGTCTCATAGAAACTTTAGGATAAGCTCTAGAGTAGGCCAAAATAACCAATTCACGATCTTCGGTATGTTGTACTTGATTTCTGGTGGTAAATGAAAAGCTACCATTGAACCTTAAAGAATTTTCTAAATTCTTAAGTGTATTTATATTTGGCTGTCTACGGTCAGGATATAAGTTTCGATATAAAACTGCAGCTTGACGTTTATTGTTGTTTGACCTATGGAAACAGCATAACATATCAACTTTTTCATTGTTTGAATAATTCATTTCCATTATTTTGCACGAAACAACTATTAAGAACACAATAATACTTTTACTTATTAATGTGACAGATAATTGTGAATAAACAACTGAAATACTGCAATGGCAATGTTAACAGAAACAGTCAGACTGCTATTGAAATTCTATTATTTAGGTTGTTTAGTGCACTTTGAATAGAAATCATTGATTGTGGCATGTTGCCGTAAAGACAATTTCAAGTAGAATATTTTTACAAAAAAATATACAGGGTGTTCTATTTAAAAAACCAAAGTGACATATTATTGCTCAAATATAATAGGCCATGAAAAATACTTAATGCCTTATATTTGTAGAGCAAACACATTCAAAAAACTTTTTCCCATGAAATTTTTCTATATCTTGCATAGTTCAGAAGATATCCACTGGCTAATGAAAACCTGACCACCCTGTATATATGTATAACCAATGTGAATCTATTTATCTGCAACAGTTATTATAAGTTTTGGTACTGTGTATAGCAATATGCTTACCACATTAGTTATTGGTATTAAAACACTAAATCCTATAAAAATAATATTTCAGTATTTTTCAGTTTCTATATTGTTTAAAAAATACACTGAAAGTAATTATTTTATATTTTTGTCTACGTTTGACATTGCTTCTGTTTTATAACCTACCATACAATACGATGCAGTATTTAAATCATTATCGAGAAACATCAAAAACTAGGGCGAGTTAAGAATATTATGTAAATATGTTTGGAAATCCAACAGACCCTTAAGATTTGCTTCATAATAAGGTAGCTTCTCTGCTTTCTTTATCCAAGCAATTACATTGGCATGTTTCGTTACATCTAATGGTACTAAAGCATTTAATGATGTAACAGTTGCAATGCAGCTAAAGTCTGCTATAGTAAGAGTATCGCCAGCAATCCAAGTATGACCTTCCAAAAAAGTGTTCACAACATCATAACTTTTATTTATTTCATCTATCACATTTTGAGCAATAACTTTCTCTCCTTCGAAGACCAATGGACGCTGAAATAACAAAGTGTCAAAATTAGAATATAAATAATATTTAAATTGGGAAATAAAGTTGTAGCAACAAAAATTGATTAGATTAAATTTTGTAAATTTAAAAAGTTGTTTTGAATTTGCAAATTTATACAACAATGTTAGTATCTCCTTGTGATTTTGCTATGCATTTCGTTGTTAGTACATGTCTTTTATAATTTTATTTTTTCTGTTGATTTAGGTTTCTTGTCTCTCTAACATACGTACTGATATTAAATAAAAGTTTTGTTTTTAAACAATTGCTAAAATCGACGGTTCTAAAATCGACATTAGATTATTGATTACATTAAAAGTAAAATTGATGTAATTTCAAAACAAACACAAACAGAATTATCATTATTTGTAGTATAAAAACAGATTGCTTTGATGATTTATTGAATCAAAAATAAGACAAAATGACGAAATTATAACTTAACGAATATTATGTTTATGTAGCAGGTATTTTAACGACTTACTTTTTATATATAAAATGGTATGCGATCGATGACTCATTGCCGTATAACATTCTTATTAGATTACATCGTGACCCCGCCATTAATGAAAAATTTTCTTTGGAAAATAGCATAATTCTATATTTTATTCTTTTATAAAATTTAAATGTTAGAAGCTTTGCTGAAACCGCAAAAGTTGGAAAGCAATAATTTTTATCAAGTCACCAGACACATCAATCAAGATAAGGACAAACCAACACGTCAATTTGATTAATTGCGAAAGCAGTAAATCATTTGCAGAAGTTAGGAATAATAAAGAACCCCTTAATTATATTTATTTTATCGAATCGTCAGACGCATAAATCAAGACAAGAACTTTAGAATTGTTAATTTAATTCGGTGTCAAAGCAATCAAGCATTTTTACGACGCAGGTGTGGGATAATAAGCAACCTATTACTTTTATAAACTGACATTTATTAACTATACCACTGGTTGAAAGCATGACAAGATTGTGGTATATCCATGATTAGAACAAAATCTGATTGGAATAATGTCATTGTTAATGTTGTGACATCAAGGTATTTTTATGATATAAATTGTAGAGAGATTGACAAAGGTATAAAGGGCGTTTATTTTAAATCTTTAAGGATTTGATGAGATATTGCTTTCAAGGTGATAGCTTTTTAGTTAGGTGTTGGTTTATGCTAAGTTTAAAGTGCATAGTCGCATGTTACTTATCAATCGAAGTAAAGTAAAAAACATCAAAATATGTTAAATATTATTGGTCATAATTTTAATGTGGCTTTATTGGCTATTGGCCATTTGGTATGAATTGTTTTAGCTGTGTGAGAAAACTAATTGAAAACTTTTTACACTTTTTGTAATGTTGATTTAAGGGTGGTTGATTATTTGTTTGCGTGATAGCGGGCACTAAACAGAAAAAAATTGCACTAAGTTTGGAAGCTGATTGATGTAATGACAGGAAAGATAGCATGTGCGTATAATGGAGGACATTTCTGAACTGGTATTGATGCTAGCTATTATCCCAAATTTTTACTTTTAACGTAGACAAAATGTTTAAATCGCGAAGTTTTGCCTATACGCCATCATCTAGATGTTAATTGGAGAGTATTTCCTTTTCAAATCAGTCCGCCGACCGAAAAATGGAATTAATGACTGAAGTAAATGGAAAATTCTTGAAGAGAAAATCGCCAGCAGGGGTTAAGACCGCGGAGGCATGAAGGATAAGAAGTAATGATAATAGGACTAACCTTAAAAACGAAGAAGTCGCCCCCTAACCATGAACTAAAGTGAATAAAGAGGGCTTATGGCTCCTTTTAAATAAAGTGTTAATATGAAGCCATTCAAAAGTCTTAGATAATTTTTCCGAAGTGAAATCTGGTTTTTTTATTAGTTTGTGCTAATTCTACGGGAACCGTTGCTTGACTTACGATCGAATCGGTTTAAGGGGTGTAGAGGTGGAGGTGCCACTTAATAAATACTATAAATATAACTTTAAGAAATATTACGTTTTTCTGCACAATTTTATATTTACATAAGTATTGATGAGCAAGTTTATTTTTGTTTCATTTAATACTTATTTGTTTTAAGTTTTGAAAGATTAAACTATCCCAATTTGAAATTACACTCGAAAAGATATTGTATCCGCTGATGAAGTACTAATTCTTAGTTTTTAATATTATCTTGGTGGAGAGTTTAATCGTATAAATAAAAGATTAAAAACCGTATTAAAACTATCTGTATAAGGAAAAAAGATTGTACATGGTACTGCAACACAAGTTTCAGTGAATTTTGGCCGTACTTAATGTTATCAGACTTATCAGTTTTCGAACTTCACTCTCGAATTATTATCAAATACCGTGCTTTAAATGTATACAGCTTTCATATTATCGAGATACTCACTACTACTGCCTTTATATGCGGAATTAAAACTCCCGTATCAAAATGCAGCCTTTGGTCTATAATTGCTCTTTTTGAGAATTTGTTGGATATAAAGTGTCATCCTGCTTGCCATATTTAGTTACTAAATAAGCGTTGATAGCGTGGCTCTCCGAAATGACAAAATCATCATCCACGAGTACAGGAACAGTATGTTGCGGATTGAGCTAAAAATTTCTAGATTTAATAAGTATTTAATCTTAAATCTAACTTTTACAAAAATCTCATTAGTTTATTGTTTATGACTACTAGTAAATCTTACTTTAATAAATTCCGGTTTGAACTGTTCCAATTTGAATACATTAACTTCTACATATTCAAAAGTAATGCCCAATGCTTTTCCAGTTAAGTATACTGCTCTGCAAGGGGGACTACCATCAATTTTATATAATGTTAGAACCATCGCTTGACTACTGTAATGCAGTTGTAGACATATACTGATACTAGTAGTAACGTAGTTTTTCAAGGTTATCTAGAGATTACCTAAAGTCGATAAAAAATATCAATTTATAGATACAATGCTATACTATTCGTGAACTTTTAATATACTATGAAAATATAAATTAATTATAAGAATAAAGAGAATCTAGTTAAAATATATATATATATATATATATATATATATATATATATATATATATTGGTGTGGTTGTTTAGGTTGTCTAGGAGTATATGGAGAAGTAAGGGTCGTGTAGTAACTGTAAATAGCAATGGGAATCAGAAAACTGCATTTATTTAGCAGAAATTTAAGTAATTCGTACGGTATGTAAATAGCAGGCATTCAACACCCTGTATATAGACCGTAATTAACTTTAATCAATGCCAATAAGCATATCTTCCAATAATAGAACGCGTATTCAGCAGAAAAATAATCGTACATATAATTAAACTACGTTGGGAAATGTGTATAACAAGTTTATAAAACAAATACGCAGAGGATAAGATAAAACCTAATAAATCTTCATGCAATTACGTTTGTAATAAAGAAGGAACAATAAACGCTTTGATAAGAAAACGCACTTTCAAGGATCAGTTTAAATAAATACGAAAACAGCATTCGTGTTACATCATTTATTTTGTACAATTCTCCAAAAGCTTTATCTATACAAAACAACAGACATAAGTGAAAAGTCCGGCAACGATAACAATAGCAAATAACAGCATGATATGAAAAATCCAAAATAGTATCATAAGAAATCAGTTTGAAAATTACTGGGAATATTAAAAACAAATGTGGTTGGTTGCAACAATCTGTAAGACTGCTTGGAAAACCAATACAAAGGTAGAGGGAAAAAGCTATATAACGCCTCCAGGTGATAAGGCAGCTCAGTCTCAACTTGAAGCACGTCGAATCCACAACACTTTCAATCAAATACGAGTCAGATAAATAAAATTTATATTATAGTGAAATAGTGATGTGCAACAATTGCGTTAAGAATATATGAAGAATGTTTGCCGTTTTTTTCAGAAAACGGCTTCTAATTCTAATTCTGGACTATTTCTGGTTCAATTCTAATTCTGCGACAATTTTGGTTCAATTTCTAATCTGCGTCGAAAACAATTTTGGTACAATTCTGGTCCACTTATGGTCAATTCTAATAGACTTCTGGTCTATTTCTAATATACTGCTAATTTATGATCCGAAGTCTGAAATTTCAAGTGGTATTTAAGGCGTATACAGAGAAATATAAAATAAAGCACGAGGTGATTTTGGAAACAAGAGGTAACCGTACTGAAATATTGGTTCAACGTATGTTATGGAGTACAAAGCAAAGCATTGGTATTCAATTGAAGACAGTAAGGGGGTGTTGATACGCAACACGAAACAACCTATCACGAGATCACAGGTCAGACCTACCTAGTTTTAAGGAATCTTTTCTAACTTAAATTTTAACACTGAATATATTAATTTTCTCACTAATTTGTAAGGAGTCAACAAGGACCTTGAATGCGTTAAAATTTACGTAAAAATCATAAAAAGGTCTCGAACGTTCCAGATTTTTTGTAAAGGTGTCGTTTTTGGTGACTTTATATTAAATTAAAAGGATATAAATTTTGAGATAGATAATCCATATAATATTAATTGATTGAAGGGTGTATTTAAAGAATTACGAAAATTGTGAAGTGTAAATATTATTTCCTTTCATTATATGAATGTTGATTGACTTCGTTTTTTCAATTCAAACAGGTAATAACAAAGGAGTAAATGAAAATTGATCATCTTAACGTTGATGATGTATCATTTAGGTCCATTGCAATGCACAAAAATAATAAATATAAGATGCGCATATGGCAAACCAGAATAAAGAAAATGAAAATTGACAGTTTACGATTTTCTAAAATTGCTTTAAGATCTTAAATGTCAGGTTTTGGCTCTTTAAGTATAAAGTAGGTTTAGCTCTAAAGTTCCTTTAAAACATTGTTATGAAATGAGATTTTATTTTAAAGGACTTTTTGTAGTTAAAGTTGACTTTAAATTAATTATGAAATTGGCTGTAACATTTAACTAGTTGCAAAAGATATTACCCCTGGCTAAAAACGATAAACTAAAACAACCAACTTGTCAATATTAATTTAGCTCAATGATTATCTACGAACTTTTATTTAAAATATTTATAAATTCCCAGTGATGTACAGTAACAGTAAAAGTTAATTTAAATACCTAGCGGTTGTTCAATTATGCACACACTAAATTTAGGTCATCTTCCAAATTTAAGGAATAAACAACCAAAAGTTAAACGAAAGCCCATGTTAAGTTTCTTTTTTAATAAGTCATTGAAGCTCAACACAAATTGACTTGATTATAGGAATGCATTTTTGCAAATGGGCATTCCTTTGTATACAAGTGCACTGTATGTAAATGAACATTCGTTAGTATGCGTTTGTATGGCTTTTTCTGGCTTTCTTTTAACACAACTTAACCCTAGAATACTGGACATTCGTAAAATTTACGACTGTTAATTTATTTCGGTGCCTTTCGGATATTTCCGATATACATTCATGTTTGATACGTTCAGTACCTTCCTCTTCAGTGTCATAGTAAGCATTAGTGAGTTCAGGTGTGAAAAATTTGTTCCCGATCTTATATATTCTGCACAGCCGTCGTAAGAATTACGAAAGTCCCGTATTTCCGTTATAATTAATGATTTTGTGTTTTTTTATGAATTGTTATATTTGAGTACTGTTTTGACTTGCTGTAAGTATGGTATTGCACATTTTGATAACTTTAGTATAAAATAAATATTCCTTAGAAAAATGGCATCTAAAAAACAACTGTCTGATGAAGAATTGGAAGCTATTGTTCAAAGGATTATGAATGGAGAAGAAAGTGATCCTGAACCTTTCGAGGATAGCGGTAGTGACTGGGAAGAAGACAACGTTGAAGTCGAAGTGCCTGATTCCAGTGAAAATAGCGATGGTGAATATAATCCGGAAATAACACAAAATACAGAAGATTTACATGAAGTAGGTGGTAGTGAAGATTCACAAATCCCTGAGCATACTGATAACAGTGCATCATATAGTAATAATAGTATTCATTTACCTGCTATTTCACGAAATACTAACTATATTATCAGTAGAGGGAATACCTATGTTCTGGGCCACTTCGATCCTCACTCGATCGATCCCCCCACCCTGCCTTCTAGTTCGCAGTTGTTGAAGTGGTGTGCCTTGTAAATTCTGACAATCCTCAAGACACTTCTGGCGCACACCGTTTCTCACTGGATCGCCACCCCCCCTCCTACCCCTTTCTGCTTGCCTACTAGTTGTAGGGTGTTGGAGGGGTAAGGGGGTCTTATGACAATTCTCATGACTCATTCGAATTCTTCATTATGTTTATCGGCTTTGCGGGTGTCCTATTCAGCATTTTGCAGACCAGAAAATTTTTAACGATTACGGATATATAGGCAGATATAATTGTGAAATTACATAGGATTATTTAGCACTATTAATTTAATATTTTAATTTTACTTTTTAACACATATCATTTTTAATATTAGACTAGTATAAGTATGTTCTTAAATTTTAGAATTAAGTTGACTCCATAATTGGACTTGTATACCTATGTCTGTGGAGACTTTATTAATAAATGAAATGAATGAAATTATGTTTATCGGCATTTTGCGGTCTAGAAAAATTTTTTAACGATCCTCATGACTCGTATGAATTCTTCATTATGTTCATCGGCTTTGCGGGTGCCCCATTCGGAATTCTAAGGTTTAGAAAAAATTTTAAAATTTTTAAATCGAGTGAACATATGTCCTAGGGTTTAAAAATCAACTCGAAATTATATAACATAGATATGGGGAAAAGTTATTGGCATCGTAGTAGGCCTAATACTTACACGGTGTAATGAGATCGTACTCTTCCTCCATGTACTTGTTGGCTGCAGCGCAACGTTCCGTATGGGCGGGCGGACCGGTTGCACGGGCGGGCGGGCGGACGAATACGGATGAACGGGCGGACGGGCTGGTGGGCGGACGGGTGGATGGACGGACGGGCGGGGATGAACTATTTAGTATAAAAGACTGCTTTTTGAAATTTTTGAATTAGTCTTAGCTGTATATTTGAAAGATGTACACCAAGCAATCTTTAGAGAAAGCAATTAGTGAAATTCGGAAAGGTGTGTTAAATACGCGTAAAGCTAGTAGGTTGTATAATGTGCCTAGAACAACGCTACGGGATCACCTCTATAAACTTGGTGCTCGAAATAAAAGTAGAGAATCAAATATCCCGGTGGAAGCTGCACGACAAAAAGTTAAAATACTCATACAAAACTTTGATTCATATACCACTTCTAGTGCAAAGGAAGTTGGTAAACATGGACCTTTGTTCCCATCCAATATAAGGGCAATATTTGCTGGACCATCGAGTTGTGGAAAAACCAACGCTCTAATATCTCTCATTTTACATGAGAATGGACTTACATTCCAAAACGTCTATGTGTTTTCTAAAAGTTTATATCAGCCAAAGTCTGAACTGTTAAGAAATTTATTTGAACCCTTAAAGACGGATATTGGTTACTACGAATTTGGGAATTATAAAGATTTGATTAGGCCAGAGGATGCAAAAGAAGATTCATTTTTTGTCTTTGATGATATTCATGCAAACGAACAAAACAAGATCGCACGGTTTTTCTCTTTGGTAGACATAAGAGTATGATTCCTTTACTTATGTCAAACGTATGCCAGCACAGTAAAGCAC